>PVLA01009888.1:0-69614 GCA_004027455.1 Hydrochoerus hydrochaeris
GGGCCCAGCTGAAGCAGTGCAGGGCAGTTTTCAGTCTTGGGCGGGCCTCCTCGATGTTCCAGGTGTCATGAATGCCCACAGTGGAGGTTCCGGGCAGCCTACCCCTGAGGCTGGCTTCCACTGAGTTCCCGGTGGCAGGGTGGGCCCATGGGAGAGGTTCGGGGCTGCCTATGCCTGAGGCGGGCTTCTGCTGAGTTCCCAGCGGCAGAAGAGTTCTTTAAATTCAATAAATTAACTCAAAAAGTAATCATAAGGTCTTATAAAACGTTTTACTGAAGAAGTTATACAAATGGAAAATAAGTATATGAAGCTATTTTAACCTTATTAACCATTAAGAAAATATAAAGCCCCAATTTTATTTTATGAATCAAATATAGCAATGACTTAAAACTATATCTGACAACAACTCATAAAAATATGTAGAATAAATGAATCTCATTCATTATAACAATTCAAAATATTTTCCCAATACAAAATTGTAATACAGTTAACCCTAATTTTACAACATGATCCAGAAATCTCACCCTGATATCTTCACACAAATACAATGTAAAGATAAATTTATATAACTCTTGTGTACGGATGTTTATTAGTAAATAGTAACATAGAATAATTAAATGTAAAATATCACAAAAGTTAAAATAAGAAATGAATAAAGTGTAATTCATCTGTACAACAAAATGAAATAATTCCAACAAAAAGACAGATATACATATTTAATAACATGGATTCAATTACAGTTTAAATACTCTAATATTTTTTGCAAAGACAAAACTGGAGAAAATATCAACAGCTTCTGGGTCCTGGGAAAGTGAGAAAATGATAGACTGTAAAAAACATAAGATTATTTAGATAGTGATATAATATTTAAGCTTTGATTGTGGTAGTGGTCACACACTGTGAACACTGGAAAATTCTCCAAGTTTTGTGAATTATCCTCAAATTTTATATGGGGAAAAATGAAAGAAGCATAACTGCTAATTTATATTTAATTTTTATATTCTTTTGCAAAATCAACAATCTCTGGCTAACACTGAAGCATCATTTACTGAAAAATAATGTATTAAGGACCCACTACAAGTCAGACACAGTAGTGTTAGAGAAAATAGGCAACTGAGAATAAAACAAAGCAATCTTCTGGCATTTATGGGACATATATTTTGGAAGGGGGAGAAAGACAGTTAAGACAATATATAGTTAAAGATCAAAGATGTTATTAGAAAAGAAGACACAATAGATATGAACCCATACTCTGATGAGCGCTAGAAAGAATAATGAAGATAAGAGCGTGTCAAAAGTGGGGAACTGAAATAAGGACAAAGACCTTATGAAAGTAATCCACATAGACTTACAGAGAAATACATTAGGTAGGTTTCCCTAATTAGTGTGAATTAAGAATGATAGGACATATTGTGAGTGAATTAAAAGAGTTGGACTGTGTGTGGCTTTGTTTTTCCTTTAATAATGCCTGATCTAGCACTGTAAAAAATAAACCATATGAGAGAAATGCAGAAATAGACTAAGGCATTATTGCAATAAGCAAAATAATAATAATGGCTAGGATCAGGGTGGGTAAAATAGTGATAGGATTTCAGTTATGGATGTGGAGCATAAAACAACAGGATTTGACAACATTTAAACTATGAGTTGAAAGTGAAATACAGGAGTCAAAGATGACTGTAAGTTTTTGGTCCAGATAATATAAGAACTGAGATTATGATGTATTTGAGATAAAATATTTGGAGATGGAGAATATTTGGAGTTTGGTTTTAAATACGCTGTTATCTGGAATGTCTAATAAGTATTACAGTAAAGAGATAAGCTAGGCAATTGTATGTATGATTTTGAAATTCAAAATATTATGTATATATTACATAGATATGGATGGATTTAAATACTGTATGTGTGTAGCATTGAAATTCTGAGATTGAATGACATAACCAAGACAACCAAGAATATAAGGATAAACAAAAATGTACAATGTTATAAACACTAACCTCTGATCTTATCTAGGCAAGAAAGTAGAGGCAAAGGCAGCATGAAACAAGAGGGTACAACTGGTGTGTGAGGAGGAAAACCAAGAAAGAAAAGCAAAACGAATAAAAGGGTCAGCAGATAAATGTAGGGGGCAAGGAGAGAAGGGAAAGGCAATTTTAAGAGGAAATAAAATATATTATGTACATGTACCAAGGCTAGGAATGTGTCTCAGTGGTATAATGCTTGCCTAACATGCACAAGGGCACGAGTCAACTCTGCACAAGGAATGTAACATTATTTTATATAAATATGCTGATAAAGAAAATGATTCTCAAAATAAATTGAATTGAATCCACTAAAATGTGGCTCAGTGGCAAAGGAGTCATAATTTGTGCCAAAATTTTGATATATCAAAATACCTAAAGACTGAGAATTAATCAAAGGTTTTCACAAAGTGCAGGTTACATGTGACCTTAAAAGAAGGCATATCAGTGGAATGAGTGGAATCATAGAAGCAAATATCTAATTGTCTCAAGAGCTAAACAAAAAACAGATGAGAGGAATTAAAGAAACTAAATTATATGACATTATTTTGAAGGCATTTGGTCAAGACGAGAAAAAAATATAATGGTAGTTTAAGGGGAAGTATTATCAAGAGAGGTTTTCTAGCATTTTTTTCCTGAGATGAAAGATGCTTGTAGTTTGAAACAAATGTTTCCATATGAAGAGAAAATTAACAATGTTCCAGAAATTAAGAAACACTGTTGAAAATTTTGTCTTTGTTTATACTGGGTGAAACATGTTGCTTGAACAAGAAAGCAAGTAGGTAGTATGAGCCTCTTCTAAAAACACATTTTATCTCTATAAGATGCTGGAATAGTTGCATAGATGCAATGTTGGGGGCGTGTTGAAATTCAGTTTCCATTACTTCTGTTTTCTCTAAAGTTCAGAGGAAAGCTAAAACCAGATAGTGAGAATGGAAGAAATAGTGGTAGACATTTGAGAAGAACAGAGGGAGATTGAAGCAGTCATCTGGATGAGTCATTAAATGAGTGAATCCAATCTGCCTTGAAAAACAAAAATTTGGATAATCTGGAACTATCTTCCCATGTAACAATTTGATTTTAATTAGATCCATTCATTTGTTGGAAGAGAGGCTAAACAAGCATTTCTAAAGACTAATAGTTACAGCTCAGAGGCACAATACCTGCCTGGCAAGCAAGAAATAGTGAGTTCAATAATTGGTACCAAAAAAAAGAGATTAATGCTCAAGTGATGGTGGTACAGTTTCTGACAGCTACAGTTGTTGACCATCTACTAGTGTAAAACATTGCATGTAAACTCCAATGCTGGTAATTATTCTGCAAAGTACACAAATATTATTAGCCTACATTCACAGGAAAGAAAGTCAAACTTTAGAAAAGACAATTTAGTTGAAAACACTATCTGTTTCTTTTCAACAGAGATTCAGAAGTGATTAAGATAATTCGGTGGCTCCTTAGACTTTGTCTTTCTATTCCAGAATAAATGCGAGATAAGCACGCTCCCAACCAATAACACTGGAGCCACATTTCTATAGTGAGTAACAAGGGGAAAACTATGTGTTAAGCCTATCCAAGGAAGATAAAGTTCAAAAACAAGAACATAAATTTAAATGATTTGGTACTCCTCTTACAGCATGGGAATCATGCCCCAAATTCAGTGTCCTTTATAGAGGTTCCCAGCTATATGTGGTCAAACATATATAAATTTCATTGTCTAAATATATCCCCAAATTTTAAAGTTATCTCATTCTATTGGGCCATGAATTTTCTTATAGTTTTTAAATTTTTTACATGAACATGTCATATATTTGATTTTAGGTGCATTATAAGATAGAATAATGTTAAATGCAAGTCTCTCTGTTTAATGAATACATCCAAAAGAATGATGAGAATTTGGAAAGATTGAATATAATTTTTAGCTGTGAGTGTCAAAGATGTAAGAAATAGCACCTCTGTTCTAACACAAGGAATGCCATATGAGTGAAACAAGCTAGTCACACAAAGACACATACTGCAAAATGAACTTGCATGAGGTAACTACATTTGTCATGATTCTAGAAGGAGAAAGAAAAGTGATGAATAGTTTCAGTTTTGCAAAATGAAGAGAGTCTTGGAGAACTGATAATGTTGGTGATTCTGCTTATATAAAAATGTAAATGTACATAATTCTACTGAACGACACACTTAGAAAAGTTGAATGTGATAAAGGCAAAAGTAAAATAGATGCATATGCATTGGACGTTATATTTGTAATTCATGGAAGTGCCTAAAATGATTCATATATATTTTTGGACAGTTTTACCTAAATTCAAAACCAAGCTAATGAAGTAATTAGTTGTGCAACTGATGTATGATTTACTGTGAGAAAAAATTATAATGATTTTGTTTGTCCTCATATCTGTACTATGGTGATCCATATGTAAAAATGTATCAGAAAGTGTTACATTGAATAGCTTGGACTCCTTATTTTAATACTATTTCTTTAAATTTCTAAAAGACTCATAATAGTGCCAAGCCTGTGATAATGGTTTTCAAATATACTCATTACAGTTTATATTTGTGTGATACAAAACATCCTGGAAATTAACACATCATAGAAATGTCCATTGGATGTTTCCCTTCTTCCCCAGTGTTAATGTAAATAGTGATATATGAATTTTAGGTTATCTTACTATACACTAATATTTGTTGCAAAATTTTTGTTAAATTTTTGCTACAAAATCGGATAAATTGTGTATCTTACAACTTATCATTTATTTATCTTCTCCTGTGGTGTAGTACTTATATAATTTGATTATTTTTATTTTTCTAAAATTTCATCATTCTTCTTTTTGTTTTTGTTGTTGTTGTTGTTGTCTTTTTGAGACAGGGTATCTCTATGCATTTCAGGCTGGCTATGAGCTCACTTTGTAGCACAGTCTGGTCTCGAACTCGCAACCATCCTCTTGCCTCAGCCTCCCAAGTGCTGGTATTACATGCATGTGCCCCCACACATGACTTGCATCATATTTCTTTAATTTATTACTTTATTATATTACAGCACATCAGTATTCCTTTTGAGAAATTTCAGTCTCCATTTAATATAAATTTCTCATTTTCAGTATCACTGCCATTCTTCCCTTTCCTCCTTCCTCTCCCTAATTCCCTTCTACTGATCAAAAATTTTATCTTTTAGTTTCTATTACATCTTCTTTTTCAACCTTTGCTTGCTTTTAGGTTTCTTATATAAGATAAATCATGCAGTAATTCACTTTCTCTGTCTGAATTATTGTGGTTAACATGATGGTATCAGTTATAATCATTTTCCTGCAAGTGACATGATTTCATTCTTCTTTGTGACTGAGTAACATTCCATTCCATACAGACACCACATTAATTTTATCTATTCATCTTTTGATAGAAATCCAGAATGTCTTCACAGCTTAGGTATTGTGAATTTTACTGCAATAAATATTGATGTGCATGTGTTCCTATAGGATTAATGGTCTTGCAAAACTTTAGGGAACATACCAAGGACAGTAATAGTGGGATCAAATGGTATTTCTAATTGAACTTTTTGAGGACTTTCCCCACCATAATTATTTTCCATAATGATTACCCTAATTTGCATTACAGATACCAGTGTAGAAGTGTTCCATTTTCCCATATCCATGTCATTCATTTTGTATTCTTGATGATATCCATTCTAACTGGTGCAATATGCAAAGGTGAAGTATTGTAGATTTGATCTGAATTCTCCTGACCAATAAAGATGTTGAAAATTTTTACATACTTTATCAATCACTTCCACTTCTTTGGAGGAGTATTTGTTCAGTCTCTGTGCACATTTTTAGTTGGAGAAGCTTCTTTGTATACCCTCAAGGTTAATCCTCTATCAAAGAGTAGTTATCAATAGTATTTTCCCATTCCACAGATTGCCTTTTCTATCTGTTGTTTTCTGTTGTGTGTGGAATCTTTGTAATTTGCTATGATCTCATTTTTTGAGTTTCTATGTTACTTCAAAAAATGCTTAGAGTTCTATCTAGGAAGTCTTTTTGTACCTATTCTTTCTATTGTTTCTTCTATGCTATTTTCATAGCACTTTTAAAGTTTCTGTTTCATATATATGTCTTTGATCTATGTTGATATAATTTTATTGCAGATTGAGAGACAAGATTTTAGGGTTCAACATTGTACAGGTTGTATCTAGGTTTAATACTGTGCAGTTTTCCCATCACCATTTGTTAAAGAGGTTATTTTTCCTCTCTCATGTTTTTGTCCTGTTTCTTAACATCATATGGCTACTGATGCTTGTATTTATTTCTGTGTCTTATGCTCTATCCCATTGGTTTCCATGTCTTTTTTGTGCCAAGAACACAAGCCTTTATTGTGTAACTTGAAATCAGGTATAGTGCTGCTTCCAACTTTGCTCATTTTGCTCAGGATTGCTTTTGATATTTTCCATCTTTTCTGACTCAATATTAATTTTAGAATCGTTCTTTCCAACTGTGTTAAGAAATTTGTTAGCATTTAAGTTGAAATTGGGATTATGTTGAATGTGTAGCTCAGTTTTGGTAAAATGACCATTTTCATAATATTAGTTCTTCTGAATCATGAATAAGGGAAGTCTCTCCACTTTCTGTCTTTTTATGTTTCTTTCTTCAGTATTCAATAATTCAGTAGTACAGATTTTGCATGTCCTTGGTTAGATTCCTGCTAGATACTTACTTTTTTTGAAGCTTTTCCGATTGGAATTAATTCTCTGATTTGTATCTCAGTGGGTACTTTATTGGTGTACAGGAATCCTACTTTTATGTGCTCAGTTTATATTCTACCACTTCTTAAATTTGTTTATCAGTTCAAAAAGTCTTCTGGCATAATTTTTTGATCAGCTATGTAAAGAATCACATCATTTACTTTGGAGTATCATCTTAAAATATGGATAATTTGAATATTTTCTTAACTCTTCATAATCATTCATTTCTTTCTCTTGTCTCACTGCTCCAACTACTTTCAAGTAGTACATTGTATGGGAATGATAAGAGTGCAAAACCCTGTCTGCTTCCTGATTTTGGAAGAACTGCTGCTATTTCCTCCCATTCAGTGTTACATTCAATGTAAGTTTATCTTATGTGCTTTTTATGACTTTGAGGGAAGATCCTTCCATAAATATTTTCATCAGATTACCATGAAGGAATTCTGGAACTTTTCAGAAACCTTATCTGCACTTATAGAGATGGTGACACAATTTATAATCCTGATTCATTTTATGTGGTATACTATATATAATGATTTAATTATGTTGATCCTTTCATTACTGAGATGAATCCAACTGGTCATGGTGAATGAACTTTTTAATGTCC
Organism: Hydrochoerus hydrochaeris; assembly: GCA_004027455.1. Taxonomy (NCBI): domain Eukaryota; kingdom Metazoa; phylum Chordata; class Mammalia; order Rodentia; family Hydrochaeridae; genus Hydrochoerus; species Hydrochoerus hydrochaeris. The sequence goes on from PVLA01009888.1 coordinate 7,364, forward strand.
TGTTGAATGCTCTTTGCCAGGAATTTATTTAGAAATTTTGCATTTATGTTCCATAAAATATTGGGCTTTAGTTTTCCTTTTCATACTTGAGTTTTTTAATACTTTTTATGGTAATGTTAGGCTCGAAGGACAAATTTTGAAACATTTCTTTTCTTTCTATTACACAGAAAAACTTGTGGAACATTACTGTTATCTCTTCTATAAAGGTCTAGTAACATTCAGCAGTACATCCATCAGCTTTTGGGCTTTTCTCATTTAGCAGGCTTTTATTGTTGCATTAATATCATTATTTGTTATTTTTCTGTTTAGTTTTTTTTGTATATTTTAGGTCTAAATTTGACAAGTCATATATATTAAGAACTTATCCATTTCTTCTAGATTCTGTGGTTTTTAGAATATATGTTTTATATATGTATTCAAGAAAATTAAGTTATACTACTACTTTCTTTTTTGACTCAATGTGTCAGTGTCCTTTAGAGAATAAATAATATTCATATTAAGTTTTATTAATGAAAAATATGTACTTGTTTCACTTTGCTGTTTTTGTTCTTTTTGATATATTCTACTTTAGTCTTAATGTAATCACTTTCCCCATCCCCATTTGAAACATACTTTTTTAACTTCACTGTTCTTGTTTTGCTTTCTTCATTGTCTCTTTTTCAAATTCCCTAAATTGTTTTCTGTTGTGCTGGCTTTATGGTCAAGGATTTCTTTAATGTATCCTAAACATAAAATATCTTAAATTTGTTTATCTTTTGAATTTGAAGGAAGCCTTATGGTTATAGCAATCTAGGTTGGCAATTGTTTTCTTTCAAAATTTGAGAAATTTCTTTCTGAGCCCACCTGGTTTTAAAGTGTTCCCATGAAGTATCTGTTGTTGTTATTATAGATTATACCTTATAAGTAATTTGGCATTTCTTCCTAATGACTTTCAACATTCTTTCTTCATTCTGTATTTGTAATTTTTTGACTATGATGTCTCATGGGAATGTTCTTTTCTGGCCAAATTTATTTGAGATTGACTCAATACCAATGACTCCTACTTGAGTATCTTATTTCAAAAGTTTTTGAAATGTATGTGCAATAATTTCACTGAATAGGTTTTGTATGCTATTATCTTGTATTTTAATATAATATTTGAGACTGACAGATCTTAAACCAGTTCTTTTAGCCTGGGAATATAGATCAGTGACACAAATGCCTACATGGTAACCACAAGGTCCTGAGTTTGATTCCTTTTACCCCCAAAAATGTTATTTTATAGTTTTCTGGATATTCCTGAATAAAGTTTTCATTATTTCTCATTCTTTTTTGTGATTACTGACAAAATGTTCTAGTATGACCACCTTTTATTATCCCTTATATATCTTATTATTTTCCCTATTATCAAAATACAAAGTAAGTTTTTTTATATTACTTGATGTTTTCAATTCCAGCGATATTTTCATTCTTTTTGATATTCTCTATTGAAGCAATTTTTCAAATCTTTTATGCACTGTTTTCCTTAATTCATTGGGCTCTTCATTTCTATATTTTTAAATTTTATTGGTAATTCCAATGCCAGATTTTAAAATGATTTGTCTAATTTTATCCACTATGGTGTTTGTGGGAACAATTTTTTAGAAGTTATGAGTTTTGGAGGCATATCATTGTCTTTTTTTAAATGATCCTTACTTTGTTATTGAAGATTTAGATCATTTGGGATACAAATCTCTACTACTATTGTGTAGAGATTACTTTAGAAAAGGGCTTTGGTGCCTGTGACATGCCCTTGGTATTTGATATAACTTAGCATGAAAGCACCCATTCAACATATTCCTTATCCTAAATTCAAACACTGTCACTGCCCTGTGAGGAAAGAGCAAGTACCAATAATATTAACATTTAAAAATCAACCATATGCTATAAATCTTTTTCAGAAAAATGTCTATTACTTCACTTTCCTAGGAATAAAAAGGAATAGTAATAATTTATGATAGGCTAGGGTAAAAGAAAAGAAAAATAATAAAAAAGGAAGAAAAATATGTAAGGAAGAAACAAGTTTTATGTTACTATACATAAGTACTAGGAATGAAGAGAGGAGGGAGGTAATGTTTGTGAGGTTTTGTGGGAGAAAATGGAAAGAAAAAGACTAAGGGAGGAAATGTAAATGCAAAATGAAAGAACGTATAATGAGTTTGATTCCAGTTACTAAACTAAGGGAAAAGAAATACAGAAGACAAAAGAAATAATTCTTTTTGAAAAATTAAGGTAAAACACTGAAAAATAAAAGCAATCATGAACAACTGTACAGTCATGCATACACACACGCACATGCAAACACACACACACACACAAACACACACACACAGTGTTATGGTTTAGATCTGAATTACCCACTTATGCCTAATGTGATTGAAAGATGACTGGATCATGTGGGTACCGTACTTATCAGTGAATTCATCCAGTGATATGTTTAGTATATGAAGAAACAGGAGGGGATAGGGCCTTGTGAAGTCTATCACTGTGGATATGATCTCAAAGAGTGTATTCTTTTGTTTAAGCTCTTCTCTTCCATCTCCAGATTTCCTGTTAAGGCGATCTCCTCCACCAGGCGCCAGTGCCATATTATTTGTACCTTGGAGACAACCAACCATGGAATGAATGTTCTAAAATATAAACCAAAATAAGCCTTTGATCCTTTAAGTTGCTGGTGTCAAGTATTTTATTCTAGTAATGAGAAAGTGACTAATACAGAATTTGCTATGAGTAGGATTACAATGTATAGGATTGTTGCTGTAACTATACTTGATCACATAGCTCTAAACCCTTTGTTACTGTTTTGCAGGCAGAGTTCGCAAAGGTTGTGGATACCAATTAGAGAAGGTTCAGGCATCTGCTAAGCAGATATCTGTAAACAGATATTTATTAAAGATTCTAATAACACCACAGAAACACAGAATGTTGATAGAAATGAGGTCAATAAAGCCAAAGATCATAAAGTTTTATTTGGAATTGAAGAATCTATTAGAAATTGGTCTAGAGGGCATGTGTGTTACATTCTGGTAAAAATCTTGCCGATATACTGTTGATGTCTTAAAACTTTGTGTAAGACTAAATTTAAAGATAGTGGACTGATAGATTTGCATACAGAAATTTCAAAACAGCACAATGTTCATGCTATGACATAGGAATTTCTGGTTGCTTTTGGCAGGATCTAGAGTGAGAATCAGGAGAAAAATGCAGGGATGAATGAATGTTTTGAAAAGTTTGTAATTACAAAAAAAAAGATGTGCTTGAAGTGTTGAGGTCCAGGAGAGAGTGGTCGATAAAAGAGTCATACTGAAGAACAGTCAAGTAATTTGCATAAGGAAAGTAAGAAAGATGGCCAGAAGGCATCTAAGGAATTGGCCAGACTCCATCCTTCATATGTTCAAGTATGAAAAATGTAAACAATACTAGTTAAAAAAATAAATAAAACATTGCAGTTAATAGAAGAGCTTTTTTTGGCTTAAAACAACAGAAATTTATTCTCCCACAGTTCTGGTGGTTAGAATTAAATGAATTTATGTGTGCCTGGCAGGACTGTTCTCCTTCTGGAAGCTCTAGAGGAGAATTTGTTCCCTTCCAATTTAAACTTCTGGTAGCTGCTGCCATGCTTGACTTGTGTCCATGCCACTCTACTCCTCAAAGCCACTTTCTCAAAACTCTCATTGATACATCTTCACTTGACTTGTCTCTGTATAAAAAATTTCTCCTGTCTTCATCTGACAAGGATGCATGTAGATTGCATTGGTAGCTCACCTGGAAAATTCAGAATAATCTCTTCTATTTAAGGTCATTAATTTTTTTTTATTTTAAAAAGAAAAAAGAAGTCAGAAAAGAAAAAAAAGTGAAAGAGACAAAAAAAGCAACAACAAACTCCAAACATTAACAATATGGGCTTTCAAAACAGAATGAAAGAAATTTAACAATGGTTGTTATACTACATATTGTTATCTTTATTTAAAGAAATACAGAAAAGAAAATTAAAAAAAACAAATTAGAAAAACAGAAAAAAGGTATAACAATACAGAATTCAAAAAAATTAACATCACGAAATCACTAGTTGATACAGTACACATGCTCATCTTGAAAATAGTTGCCAAAGTGACAAAATCAAAGCACAAAAAGTGGCTAGACACTCAAACATTGACAGTGCAAATCCTTCTGTTCAATGATCCAATAGAAATTCAGTAATATGGTCATCTGACTTACACATTATACATACCATTATATCCTTTCGAACACTTTCATTCCTTTTCACTTTTACCAGATCTATTATACTTTTTGGATCCCATTACTCTGTCAGTTTTTATTATTTTTTACACTAGAGAGACAATGTGATATTTACTAATGTGAGTCTTGTTTATTTCATTTATGAGGATATTCTCATGTTGTCTCCATTTACCGGTAAAGGCCTCAAGATCATCCATTTTTATAGATGAGTAGTATCCCACTGTATAAAAATACCATATGTTTTTCATCCATGCTGTGGTTTATGGGCATTTTGGTTGTTTCCAAGATTTAGCAATCACAAATTGTGCTGCTATGAAAATGAGTGCTCATATATCACTGTGACATGACCTTTTCAATTATTCTGGGAAAATATCCAGGCGGGGAATAGTTGGATTGAATGGAATTTCCAATCCTAGTTTTAAGAGGAATCTCCATACTGATTTCCACAGTGGTTGCAACAGTCTACATTCCAAACAACATTGCAGCAGTGTTCCTTTTTCCCTGCAGACTCGCCTACATTTGTTATCAGTTGTTTTCTTGATGGCGGCCATTCTTTCTGGAGTGAGATGAAATCTCAATGCTGCTTTAAATTGCATTTCTTGAATGACCAGTGATGGTTAACATTTCTTCATATATTTATTTTCCATTTTTATATCTTCATCTGAGAATTGTATGTTCATCACTGGATGCCCATTTTTGGAGAGGGTCTTTGAATTTGGGGGGTTAATGTTTTTCAATTCTTTATATATGCTGTATATAAGTCCTTTGTTGAGGGGTTGTCAGCTATAATTCTTTCCCATTCTGTGGGTTTTCTTTTCATTTTGTTGGTGATTTCTTTTGAAGTGCAGAAACTTTTTAGTTAGATGAGATCCCAGGTGTTGATTCTTTGAAGTCTTTCCTGTTTTGTTTGCATTTTATTCATTAATTCTCTGTCTACCCCTATGTTTCCAAGATTTCTACCTATAATGTCCTCCAGTAGATTTAGTGTTTCTTTTTTAATATTTAGATCCTTGATCTATTTGGCTTTAGTTTAGTGTATGGTGATAGGCATGGGTCTATTTTCAGTATTTGTTATGTGAAAAGCCAATTTTTCCAACACCATTCATTAAAGAGTTTATATTTTTCCATTGAATATATTATCCCCTTTGTCAAATATAAAGTGGCTGAGTGTCTTTGTAACAGTGTTTATATCTTCTAATCTGTTCCATTGATCCTCAGGTTTATTTCTTTGCCAGTACTATACTGATTTTATTACTGTGGCTTTGTAGTATATTTTCAAGTCAGGAATTGAGATGTCTCCTGTCTTGCCTTTGTTGCCCAGAATTGCCTTTACTATTCTAGGTTTCTTCTGTTTCCAAATGAATTTTAGGAATGTTTTCCCTAGATCTGTAAGATATGTTAATGGTATTTTGGTTGGGATTGCTTTGAATCTGTATAACAGTTTTGGAAGTATGGCCATTTTCACAATGTTGATTCTTCCTAGCCAAGAGCAAGGAATATCCTTCCATTTTCTAATATCTTCGAGAAGAGATATCTTTATTATATTCCCACCTTTAATATGCCATGCTACAAAATCTCAGAAATATTTCTCAGAAGTAATTACTGTTCCAATGCCTTGAAGGCCTCTAATGTTACTCCATCCTCAGGAACATTTGTTGAGCTCTTACTATTTTCACCAGTTCATGAGCCTCAATCCTATAGTTCTCTTATCTTGCCATGTTTTTGCTATGCTTGTATAAATTAAAATCCCTAATCTTTTTTCAAAAAAGAAGAAGAGCACGCCAAGTTTCTACCTCATTCAGGGCCAACTCAGTAAATGTTTCTCAGATTACAGACATCTCAGGAACCAGAGGCCACTGTGTTCATGATGAAAGAGGACCCAGCTACTACTACTATTATTTAAAGACTTTGACATTATCTATAAAGTGATAGTTTTATAGATATGCAAAACATAATAATTGTGGAGTCCTGTAGGATTATGTCAAGTTTTCACAGGAATGCTGGGAAGACCAGGCAATATACTTCCAAGAGAGTAACATAAATTTTTGAGAGAAAATTTAAAAGTATAATGTTGATCCTACATAGAAATGCTAGAAACATGCAATATCGGCCAGGAAAACCGGCAGGCAATGAGCAGAGCCATCCAAAGAAAAAAAAAGCTATGTAGGATACAACCAACAAAGCATTTGAGGTGGAATTGCTCAAATTTTTGAAATTTGTATTTCACAATCTACTCTTAGAGTTATACATAGAGCTACAAGCTGCAATGCTTTCCTGCTTGATTTTGTTCTTGCTTTTGGAAATTTCATTTTTATTTCTTTTACTCTAACCTTTGAAATGAAAATGCTTACCCTGTGCCACCTTATTTTGAAAGTATTTGACTATTTTTGATTTTCACATGGACAAAACTCAGTTTGCCTGACATGTGAGAGAAGACTGGATTTTGACTTTGATGCAATGCTGTAACTGTGATTTCTTGAGAGTTCTTAGATATAAGATAAATGCATTTAGCATAATGAGATGAACAGGAACTTTTGGAGTGTTCAGGGGGCATAATATTACATGTTGTCTCTAAAATATCTGCCAAAAGTTTTATGCATTTAGAAGGTGATTGGATTATCAGAGGAGTATATCCATCAATGTATCCATTCATTTATGAGTTCATCAGCTGAATGTACTTTTAAGAAGTACATTTGGATCACTGGGAACATGACCTAGAAGAAAGTACTCTTGTCCCTGACTCATGTCATCTCTTTCTCTGCTTCCTGTCTGCCATTAGTTGAGCATCATTCCTCTGGCTTGCTTCTTTGCCATGCATTTTCAGCTTCGGAAGACACCAACCATGGACTGAGTCCTGTAAAATGTGAACCAAAATAATCTTTTCCTCCTTTACATTGCAGATGTTGGATATTTTGCTCAGTAAAACACATGCAAATAATATTGCAAATAAACACACATACAAGCATAATATTTACATACAAAAAACAAAACATTAAAAAAGGGAGATTTGCTAGGATATGAACAGGCAAGGGAACAAAGAAGAGGGGATATAAATTAAAAGTGACAGAAGATACAGGGAGTCCAATTAATGAACTACAAGAAACAGGAGTTCAACTCTGCCTCTGGAACAACTAATGATGTAGGATAACATTATTTGTATACGAAGACACTGTAGAAGAAAAAGCAATTACTAGTAATTGTAAATTCTTGCATAGTCACAAATGCATGCCAGACACATACAAAATAAATACAAAGGTTTTTATATTATTCCATGTGGTTATATTTATTGTGAAGTCATTTTTTGATATTGTCAGAAAAAATGGAATGTATGACTATCTTCTTTTAATTTCAGAGTATTTTTTCTGTCTTTTTTAAGTAACTCAGATTATTTAGAGTTGCCAGGAGGCAAGGTTCTGCCCATTTGTATTTGTGGATGGGTTTTTCTGTAGATCTTCCCATGTCAGGACTATTTCACACCTACCAACTTAAACTTTTCTGTAACTAGGAAGTAGGGGACTGGAAAATATGAACTATCCACTGAACCAATCACTGGCATGAACTGTGGACAGGTCTGAATTGTGGGCCAAAGCTGCACAAATTTCCAGACTGTGCTTTTGGAGGCATCACTAGCTAGTACCAAATCTGTTCACTTTTGTATTTACTGAGCAGATTAAAGTTGATCAGGGTCTTTGTTTGTATTAAAAGCTGTGGGTTCCCCAGCATTTTGCTGGTTTTTACAGGGGCATCCCCAGTCACAGATCATTCCCACCACAAAATTTCATAATGTTGCATTGTTATTAATTGTCCATTGTACCCACTGAGATCCTCTCAACTCATATTTCATGTTCAGGTTATTCAGAAACTGGAGAATATCCCCAGATCTCATGATTTTGGTTTTATCGTGTCATAGTCACCTTTTTAAAAAAGGCCTAGCCTAATTATTAGGGTTGGTGTCCAGTTTCTCCCTGGAGAATAATGATAGTTTTAATTTTGACTTACAAAAAAAGTATGTATATTGTGTGCAGAGGCAGAGGGAATTACCAAAGATGAATTTTCCACCTCAATGTTGAGCATATTTTTCTTCTGTCTATTCTACAGAGGTAAGAGATAGAAATCTTCTGAGATTCCTTCCTAATTGACTCTTTTCCAAATCTGGAGCAAAACTAAAATGGGGATTGTCTTTTATGTCTCTGCTCAGTGTTCTCTATTTTGATCTTCTATCTGCTTAGGCTGTATCTCTGTCCAATATCAGTCAGTGCTCACAAAAGTATGGTCATGTTTTCCTTTACTACTACTTGGGAAAGGAAACTACTTATCTCCTGTTCAGGTGTACTTTATTCATTTTTTGAGTACATTATTTCTGTTAATTTAAAAGGAGTGATCAGCACTGTACTATCAATGTTCAAATCTTTAAAAATTATTACAGTTAAAGACATGCTGCAATTCACCATCCTAAAAATATTTCCCCTTGCTTCTGATCCTCTAATCCCATTTTATGGGCATTTTCTGAAGCAGTTCCAAAAGTCCTCTTTCATTAATGTCTTTATGAGATGTGGTCAAAAATTCAGTGAAAGGTGCTGCCAGATTCCACTGTGTTACAGTGTGTCCTCATCTGCTTTATTCACTGTACCTGTCAACATAAGACTTGCAGCCCTTCCCAAGATTCAAAAGGACAGTGAAAGGGAAAACTTTTCATTAAATCAGGATGTCTAGGTAGTCGTAACAGAGCAAGTAACACACAAAGACTTCCATAACTGCTTCAGAAAGTGACAAGAGCAATGTAATACTTTTAAAGCAAGCCAATATATCTTACTATAAATTCTTAATGTATTCACCAGATGTCTCAATCACATACCATTATAAACACTCATATTTCAGAATTTCAGGGTTGTTAGCTTTCCCTAGTTGAAACATATAACTGTTGTTTTGGATGACTGTTGTTTTGTTCTGGAATGACTTGTGAATACCTCTAGGCAGACATCTTCTAACAGCCCCTCTACAATAATGTTAAATACTAATAAAATAATATTTTACAATTTTAGTTCTAGTTAAAATTCTGTGACAATATATTCCATTTTTTCTTCATGTTTTTTTCTTATTGATTTCATGCCTTTAGTTTTATAGATATTATATTCTCCACAAAATGTCGTCATAGATTTTTTGTCATAAAGACTCAATTATCTTTTAACAGGTTTTCTGTTGACTACGTATTAGTTGTGCATATTGATGCGGTTAGGTATAATGTTTTAACACATTCACACAGTGGTTGCTTCTCAAATCAGTCTGGCTAGCATTTTCTTTTTCTTAAATTTTGTTTTTTAATAATTGGAGACTTTAACCCCTTTTCTTATTTTTTTATAAAATATGCAATAGTTGGTCATGAACTATAGACATAGCACTATTCTGTGGAACAACAAGATGAATTTCTTGTGCTTAAAACTGAATTTATGTCAGTTACCTCATGTTCCTTTATGCTCCAGCCCTTATTCTGGCCCTCAAGTGATCATTTATCCTCATTAAGTTGTTAAGCTTTCATATATATAAGAAAGCATGTCATTTTTTCTACATCTGGTTTATTTCCCACGACATCATGTGTTCTAGGATCATCTCTTGATGAGATGACAGGATTTAATCATTTCCTAAAGATGAGTAATGTTTTATTGTGTATCCATAACACCATTTCTTTGTTCATTAATCTAGTGATAAGCACTATATTTGGTTCTATATCTTAGCTATTATGAGTTACACTGAAATAAGCATGCGAGTGTTGGTTATACTTTGATATGCTGCTTTTATTTCTCTTGCATATTTACCAGGATATAGATTATTAGAACATAAATTACATCTACTTTCAGTTTTTTTTCAAAAATCCTATTCACCATAATGACTATAGTAATACTCATTTTCTTTTTTTTATTTTAAAGAGAATAAAGCAAAAGAGAACAGATCTAAGCAGATCAGAACAGAACAATGTAAGCAACACAGCACTTCACAACAAGAAAATTGGATATTAATAGTAGCTATCACAAGGTCTCTTTCTTTGAAATAGTTGAGCTTAGCTTTACACACAATAATGGCAAACATAACAAAATAGAATAAAACCACTCAAGAGAATGAAAGTATTGTGAGGCATTCTGAACCAATTAACCAAAGATGAACAATGGCTGCTATATTATCTCATTTTCCATAAAAATTTTGTTTATACTATCATACATATTAAAATCCAATAAGACACAACGTGACACAATCAATGGTAATAGAAAAACAAGAGCGTGGTAGGACTTCAGAGCAAGATATTAAATCAACAATGGCTGCCATATTGTCTTGTCTTCAAAGTAACTATTCATATGATCACATATTAAGATCCAACAAAACAGAAAAAAACCATTCCAAACAACGTATGAAAACATAAGATGTCAAAGCAGTATAATGGTGAACCATGATTTCCATAAAATCTTCTGTAATCTTACCATTTCTTACACTAGGGAGACTATATAGTATTTATACATGTGAGTTTGATTTATTTCACTTATGAGTATAGATTCAAGATGCATCCATTTATTGATAAATATCACAATGTAATAATTTTAATAGCTGAGTAGTACTCCATTGTATAAAAGTACCATAATTTTTTTATCCATTCCTCAGTTGATGGGCACTTAGGTTGTTTCCAAGATCTGGCTATTACAAATTGTGCCACTATAAACATGGGTGTGCATATATCACTGTGGTAAGATATTTTCAGATCTTCTGGGAATATGCCTAAGAGTGGAATAGCTGGTTCAAATGGGACCTTCAACCGCAGCTTCTTGAAGAATCTCCAGGTTGACCTCCACAGTGGTTGCACCAGTCTACACTCCCATCAATAGCGCAGAAGAGTTCCTTTTTCCCCACAGCCTCTCCAGCATTTGTTGTGGGTAGTTTTGTTGATCCTGGCCATTCTTTCTGGAGTGAGATGGTATCTTAGTGTGGTTTTAATTTGCATTTCTCTAATGACCAATGATGAACATTTTTTCATGTATTTATTTGCCATTCATATTTCTTCATCTGAAAACTGTGTGTTCATCTCGGATGTCCATTTTTGGATTGGGTATTTGAATTTAGGAATTCTTTATAAGTTCTAGACAGAAGTCCTGTGTCTGAGGGACAGATTACTAAGATTTTTTCCCTTTTCTTTTCACTATGCTGGAGATTTCTTTGGACATGCAGAATCTCTTTAATAAGATGTGATCCCAGCTATTGATTCTGGGAAGTATTTCCCGTGAAGTTTGGTTCTTGTTCATGAATTCTCTACCTACTCCTATGTCTTCAAGATTTTTACCTAGTTTGTCTTGCAACAGATTTAGTGTTTCTGTTTTAATATTTAGATCTTTGATCCATTTGGATTTTAGTTTAGTACATGGTGATAGACATGACTCTAAGTTTAGTTTTCGGCATGTGGATAGCCAGTTTTTCCAGCACCATTTATTAAAGAGACTGTCATTCTTCCAGTAAACGTGCTTGGCCCCTTTATCAAAGATAAGGTGGTTGAGTGTGTTTGTAGTTGTATCTTCTAGTCTATTCCATTGATTTTCAGGTCTGTTTTTATTGCAGTACCATGTTGATTTTATTATGGTAGCTTTGTAGTATAACTTCAAGTCAGAGATTGTGATGCCTCCTGCCTTGGCTTTGCTGCTTAGAATTGCCTTTACTATTCTAGGTCTCTTCTGGTTCCAGATGAATTTTAGGAGTGATTTCTCTAGATTTATGAAGCATGTTACTGATATTTTCATTGGGATTGTACTGAATGTATATAACAATCTTGAGAGAAAGGCCATTTTTACAATATTTATTCTTCCTATCCATGAACAAGGGATGTCTTTCCATTTCCTGAGGTCCTCTTTGATTTCTTTTTCAGGGTATTATAATTTTCTCTGTACAACTCTTTTACATTTTTTGTTAGATTAATTCCTAAGTATTTCATTCTTTGGATGCTAGTGTGAAGGGTGCAGCTCCTCTTATTTCTCTCTCAGTGATTTTGTTATTAGTGTATAAGAATGCTATTAATTTTTGAGTATTGACTTTGTATCCAGCTACATTGCTGAATTTATTTATTATACCTAGGATACTTTCAATGGAGGTTTGAGAGTCTTCTATGTAGAGTATCATGCCATCTGCAAATAATGATAATTTAACTTCTTTTCCTATCTTTACTCCTTTTATTTCTCTCTCTTGTCTAATTGCTCTGGCTGGTATTTCCAGTACTATATTGAATAGGAGCAGTGATAAGGGACATCCTTGTCTTGAGTCTGGTTTCAAGGTAAAGGCTTTCAGTTTTTTGCCACTTAATATGACACTGGCTGTTGGTTTGTCATAAATGGCCTTTATCATATTGAATTAAAGACCATCTATTCCAATTCTCTGTAAGGTTCTTATCATGAATGGGTGTTGGAATATTTTTCTGCATCTATAGAAATGATCATGTGATTCTTGCTTTTGGCTCTGTTGATATGGTGGATTACATTTATTGATTTGCGTATGTTGAACCATCCTTGCATGCGTGGGATGAATCCCACTTGGTCATAGTGTATAATCTTCTTGATGATATGCTGCATCCTCTTGGCCAGTACTTTATTGAGAATTTTTGCATCTATGTTCATTAGGGAGATTGGCCAGTATTTCTCTTTTTTAGTAGGGTCTATCTCAGGTTTTGGTATTAGAGTAATATTTGCTTCCAGAAATGACTTAGAGAGAATTGCTTCCCTTTCAATTTCATTGAAGAGTTTGAGGACTGTTGGCTTTAAATCTTCTTTGTATTTCTTGTAGAATTCCATAGTGAATCTATCTGGGCCTTGGCTCTTCTTAGTTGATAGGGACTTGATTACATTTTCAGTTTCATTAATAGAAATCAGGTTATTCAGCAGTTTTACATCTTCTTGATCCAGCTTTGGTGGTTTGTATGTTTCTAAGAATCTATCCATTTCTTCTGTGTTATCGAACCTATGAGAGTAGAGGTTTTTGAAATAGTTGTTGATGATCTTCTGTATTTCCACAAGGGTCTGTAGTGATTTCTCCTTTTTCATTCTGTATTGCATGAATTTGAGTCTTTTCTTTCCTTTTTTAATTAGGTTGGCTAGGGGCTTGTCAATTTTATTTATTCTTTCAAAGAACCAACTCTTTGATTTATTGATTCTTTGAATTGTTTTCTTAGTCTCTACTACATTAATTTCTGCTCTGATCTTTGTAATTTCCTCCCTTCATTTGGCTTTGGTCTTGGCTTGCTCTTCTTTTTCTAGATGTTTGAGGTGTAGTATCAGGTTGCTTATTTTTGTTTGTTCTGTTTTCCTAATATGGGAACTCAGTGCAATAAATTTTCCTCTGAGGCCTGCTTTCATTGCATCCCACAGGTTCTGATAAGTTATATTTGTATTTTCGTTTGCTTGTAGATATTGTTTAATTTCTTCTTTAATTTCCTCTGTGACCCACTGATTGATCAAAAGTCTATTATTTAATTTCCATGTGTTTTGGGGGTTTTTGCAGTTACTTTTATCATTAATTTCCAGTTTCATGGTGCTATGACCTGATACCATGCATGGGATAATTTCAATTCTTTTGAGTTTACTTAAATATGTTCTGTGGGTTAGTATGTGGTCTATTTTAGAGAATGTCTCATGTACTGCTGATGTTGGATGGAACACTCTGTATATGTCTATTAAATCCTTTTGTTTGCAGGTGTTATTCAGTTCTGTTATTTCTTTGCTGATTTTCTGTCTAGTTGATGTATCCCTTTGTGTCAGTGGTGTGTTAAGTTCTCCTTTTATAATTGTGTTATTACCTATTTGATTTTTCATTTCTGTTAATACTTGCTTTGTGTAGTTGGGTGCTCTGGAATTTGGTGCATATATAATTAAGATTGTTATCTCTTCATCTTGCAGTTTTCCCCTAACTAGTATGTAGTGACCTTCTTTATCTCTTTGGACCATTCTTGGTTTGAACTTCACATGGTCTGCAATCAGAATAGCTACACCCGCTTTTTTTTTTTTTTTGAGTTCCTGTTGCATGGAGTATTTTTTTCTATCCTTTGACCTTCAGTTTATCAGTATCCTTCTGGGTTAGATGTGTTTCTTGTAGACAGCATATGGTTGTATGCTGTTTCTTGATCCATTCTGCCAGTCTGTGTCTTTTAATTGGTGAATTGAGGCCATTTACATTAATGGTTATAACTGTCATATATTGGTTTATTATTGACATGTTATCTTTCTGGTGTTATATCTTAACTTTCCATTTTGTTTAATTGTCTGTTTTGCTTAGTTGTTCTTTCCTATGTGTATCTAGAATGTCTTTCAGAATTCTTTGCAGGTTTGGTTTGGTGATCACGAAGTTCTTCAGCTGTTCTTTGTCATGGAAGTATCTTATTTCTCCACCCATTTTGAAGGACAGTTTTGCAGGGTACATCAGTCTGGGTTGGAATTTGTTTTTTTTAAGGATCTGAAAAACTTCACTCCATATTCTTCTTGACTTCATCGTTTGTGTTGAGAAGTCTGCTGTGATTCTGATAGGTTTTCTTTTGTAAGTGACCTGTCGTTTCTCTCTAACAGTTTTTAACATTCTGTTCTTACATTGGATTTCTGGGATGGTGATTTTTATATGTCTGGGCGTAGTTTGTTTTGGTTATGGCTATTTAGAATTCTATATGCCTCACTAATCTGTATGTCAGTTTCCATACTCATGTTTGGGAAGTTTTTAGCTATTACTTCTGTAAATAGCCTTTTGCATTTGTGTTTTCCCCTTCTTTTTCTTTTATCCCTATTAATCTTATATGTTTTTTCTTTGCATCATCCTGCAGCTGTTGAATTGTTATTTCCTGATTTCTTGTTATTGTTAGAAGATCTTTTCTTTCCTGTTCAATAGCTGCAATCTTATCTTTGAGATCTGAGATTGTATCTTCAGTTTCGTTGAGGTGGTTTTTGCAACTTTCATTAGAGTTTTTGATTTCCTGTATATCTCTTTGAATCTGTTTAATGCCTTCTGTTTGTCTCTTAAACTGTTCATTCAGGGATTCTATCATTTTGCTTTATTCCTCTAATTTTTTTAGGTGTGTCTTCTTTGGATGCATTCCATATTTATTTCACTACTTTTATCATTTTTTCTTTTACCTGGGAGAATATTTCTGATTTGAGTTCCCTCATAGCTTCCCATACTTGCTTCTTTATTTCAGTTGATATTTCATGCATTTCAGGTGTATGTGTCATATTTTCTTCTATGTACATGGCTCCTAGATTTTCTTGGGTTGGGCTGGAGGTTTGAGATTGCATTTTGTTTTTTCGTTTTGTCATTTTCCTGTATTTCCATGTTTCCAGCGATTTTTCAAAGCTTTCCCTGGATGTGTTGGAAATCACCTCCTGAGCCATCTGCTACTGGGACTCACTTGGCTTTGGCTCCCCTTGTGAGGTGGGCCTGGCTCCCCTGGTTGAATGAGGGTCACTGGGCACAGTCAACTCAAGTTCGTGCAACCTCTGGAGCCAAGTCTAGTGTCCTAAGAGGGCTGGTCGGCATCCAGCCACCTGGATTGATGGTCCCAAACATTTCCGGGCCTGCCCTGGTGAGCTGCAACTCACCTCGTGGCACAGCTCTGGCTTGACTCCCCCTTCAGTGGACCTGGCTCCCCTGGTTGAATGAGGGCTGCTGGGCACAGTCCACTCAAGCCCGCGGAACCTCTGGAGCCTAGTTCAGTATCCTAAGTGGGCTTGTTGGCATAGAGCTGCCGGGATTGATGGTCCCAAGCTTTTCTGGGCCTGCCCTGGAGAGCTCAATTATACTCATTTTCATTAACAGTGTATGAGTTTGCTTTTGTCTACGTCCTTGTCAATATTAGTTTTATGTTGATAATATTCATTTCAATTAGAGTGACATAATATTCATTGTAGTTTTGATATCCACTCTGAAGACTAACGATATTGAACATTGTTCAAAATATTTGTTAAAACTTTCTATATCTTTTTCTTGAAAGAATCCATTCAGTTTACATCTATATTTTTAATTGGATCTTGAAAGTTTTTGTAGGTAGTTCTGTATTCTGTTTATTAATCTTTGCCAGACTACCTGTTGATAAATATTTTCTTTCATCCTGTAGTTTGTCACTTCACCCTGTTGATTGTTTCTATTGTTTTGTAGACACTTAATATGATATAGTCCCTTTTGAGTTATTGATATATTTTCTGTGTTTGTAGACTCATATCCAAAACTCATTTCCTATACTTCCGGCTTGAAACTTTCCCCTATGTTCTCGGACAGCATCCCAGATTTTGACTTTAAATTTAAATTTTATATATTTTTCAAGTTGCTTATTATATAATGCAAGAGATAGTAATAAAATTAAAATCTGCTCATATATATTCTGTTTTTTGCATCACCATTTACTGAAGAGGTTGTCCTTTCTTCCGTGTATGTTTTATCTAGAATCAGCTGCATATAGATGATTTTTTTTTGTGGGACCTCTAAACTGAGACATTACCCTACATGTCTCTTCTTATGAAGTATCATGTTTTTGCTATTACTATGACTCTATAGTATTTCTTAAAATTAGATATTAAAATGCCTTTAGATTTGCTGTATTTGTTAAAAATATATTTTGTGAGGTCTAGGGATTTAGCTCAATGGCATAAGCTCCCTCCTGGCAGGTGCAAGGTCATTTTTCTAGTTTGACCAAGAATGGCTCTGGCATTTTGATAACAATTACTTTGAATCTATATATTGCTTCAGTAGTATGGATAGTTTAACTGTTATTTCAGCTAATCCATGAACATAGACTGTCTGTCTTCACTTTATTTTCTTTCATTAGTATTTTATAAAGTTTACTGTAAATGTCTTTCACATCCTTGCTTAAATTCATTTCTATGTATTTCATTATTTTGTAGCTATTATGAATGACATTGTTTTCTGATTTCTTTCTCATGATGTTTGCTATTTTTATATAAAACTGCTTCTGACTTTGCTTTCTATAATTTTAATAAGTTTGTTTATCAATTCTAACAGTCTTTTGGAGAGTTAAATAATTTTAACTATGGAAAATATCTTCTGTATTTCCCTTATTAATCATTTTTGCTTCTCCTTAGTTCTTGTGCATTTCTGAGTTTTCTTTTAGTCCCAGGTTTCCCAATCTAAACAGATTTGTGTCACATCTTTAATGTAGCTCCACTAGCTTCAAACTTTACTGCTTACTTTTTTTTTTCCAAATTTTTAGTTTTAGCTCAATTTAAAAATATCTTTACACTAACATGGTATTTTTAGGCAATTTTTATTTTCCAGTGTGTTAAATATTTTTCCTGATAGTATTATTTTTTCATGTGAAATGAATATTGTCTATTTTAAGCATATCTGGCTCTTCCTATGATTTTTTATCTCTATATTACAGGTTTTTAAAAATTTAATTATTGTATGCCTCAGAATAGTTTTCTTGATAGAGTCTTTGATCTTTCTCATGAAATTTCAATCTATGTTTAGCACCAACCTTAAAATCAAAAATTTCTATTTTAATTTCTAGAAATTTGTTACATGACCCATTGCTCTTTTAGTCTTTCAAGAAATTTTCCAAACAGCTAAGTGTTCCAAACTCAAATATCTGTCTCTTCAAAGAAAGAATGTGAACTGCTCTTTTTAGATTTCTAATCTTTATGTTATGATCAAGAAAATTACTGTAAATAAAAGCAAAGGAAATCACATGGCTCTTAACTGTTATTTCAAGGCTCGAATTCTGCACAATTTATCTAACTTTTGAATAAACTGTTTTATATAGTGTTCCAATTTTATAGTTGTTTATATATCAAGGGGAATTTAAATATCACTTATTCTCATAATGCCATTGTCAAAATACACAATTGCTTGTTTGGAAACTAAATGTAAATCTAAAGTTCAGTCTTAAAAATGCTCATCCCATTGGATTTATTCAATGGTTCAGTTATCAAGGTATTTTAAAAACTGCTATGTTGTTGGGATTTATTAGCAATTTTTGACTGTCATGCAATATTCTTTATTTTTGTTTCTTCTGTCTTTACACCAGGCTATGTTTTTCCAGAATTTTCTCTTTTTTATTAGTATGTGTGTGAGGTACCTGATGTTTGCATTGATCTAACAGACAGTGTACATGTTGATTCTTTTTATTTCCTTTACCCTCCCCACATACCACCCTCTCTTAATCTGTAGAACCTCTTTCACCATTATCATGGTTATTATTATCAGCATTATCATGTTGGTAACACATGAAGTCTACTTTCATTGGGTGTCATTTGTATATGTATATGATGCATCTTAAATCTTTATATCTCCTTCCCCTGTCCCTCTTCCTTCACTTCCAGGTTCTTGGTCGCCTTTCTATTTGTAAAATGTCTATCACCCTGTTTTCTTTTATCAATTTTTTTTAATTTTGGTCTTTATACTTGGAGTGTTCAAATAAGAGAAGTTCTATGGTATTTAAGCTCATGTGTCCAATAATTTAAACAAATATAACATATATTTTACCTCACTGAATGGGATTTTCTGGAAAATCTGCCCTGAAATACCCTCAAATTGTGAATTTTAGAAATTTCTAAGATGATGAAAATAATCAAATGTGTCATGTGTATTTGTGTATGATATTGAGGAAAACACACAAACTGGAGTGCCATCAATGCACTGTGTTTTATTCAGCCAATTTCTTCTTTAATTTATTTTTAATAGTTCAAAACCTATTACCAAGAATAGTATTTGTTATGTGGTGCTATCAGATTTTTTTTTCTATTTTTGGTACCGAGAATCAAACTCAAAACCTTGTGTTTGTCAGGCAGGCACTGTGTCACTGAGCTATATCATTGGCCCAATGCTACAGATTATATTCTATGAATTTTGTATATACTATGCTATTTTATTTTTTTAAACATTCACATGTGTTTTATCTCTTCCCTTCTTTTTATGCATAAAAGCTAATGATTTTAAGTACTACCTGACTTTCCATCATTAAATACATTATTACTTAAGCAGCTAATATCCATTCTTTAGTTTTGATTTTCACTAAATATTTATTGATACACTATTGGTAAGCATACAGTAAAATATCTAAAATTTTTAAAGTTTCATAGTTATTTTAATATTATTTTATCAATTTTAACAACAGAAGTTTTTCAGGAGAATCATCTTTTAATGTAAGATAATACACTTATTTTTCAAGGATATATCTCATGTAAATCTGAGAAATATGTTACAATACAATATTAGCAGTTATGTAAACAATAATTACACATGCAGTACTATCAATTGTTTAATGTTTAGTCCCTATGTTTCTCTTAGTGTAAGGCGAATCATGTAGCTTATGGTGGAACTAAATGTGGATTATCTTGGTAGAGAACAACACTAAAAAATCCAAAATGGAAAAATGAATGCAGATCACACATACCTCAAGCAAAGAGTGGATTGAGAAATGAGGGCAGTGTTATGATAATGAGGAGATCCAGATAAGTATTAATTGAATGCATAGGACTAAGGATATAGAAAATTGTCTAGCATAGTCAAGGTTCTGTCTTTAAACCTCAGGACCACAAAAAAGATGTATATGGTTTGTAGTCACTTGTATTTACTTTCCCAATGACTTTCCTTCCTTTCTCTTTCATTTATGTTAGTGGGTCCTTCAAAATTCCAAAGAATATTAGAAACGCACCAAAATATGACTAAGAATATTCCTGATATTAGCAATAATTAAAATTTAGATCCAAACTCATGTTCTTATTCAGAACATCAGATAAACACATTGAAATACTATGAAACAATGATATAATGGGGCAGCATGAAAATACATGCAACAACATAGATGAATTATTCAGACAAAATGTTGACTGACAAAAATGCACAACAAACATGCACATTTCGTGATTTCATTCATATGCTCTTTAGAAGAGTGCAATATCATTTTATAAAAATTATGATATAAAATGGTTGCTGTTTTAAGGTATAGTGCACAAGTAATAAATGAGTGCTACAAATTGTAGCTACCACAGGTTGGCAATGCTTTGCTAATCTGAGAAGTGGTTACCTGGCTATTTTAAATTTATTGTAATTAATTGGTTTATGATATGGTTACTTTCTACAATTCAATAAAAATGTTATGATATATAGAAACATAAGGCAGACAAATATGATCAAGTTTACAAAAGGTGAATCATGTTATGGCTTTCAGAATTAGATACAGAGTGATGACCATAAATGATGTTTTTATGAACAGAGCACAGATTCTTGTATCACTTTCAGTGCTGTAGGATTTCAAAAACATTTAAGAATCTGTATAGTATTGAAATAGAGATAATGCTTAAAATTCATAGTGAAAAACATTTTGTAACTCTAAATCAAAAGCTTATTTGGGCTCCTAACAGATATCTTTAAAATTAGTCATTATTTGGTATGATAGAAGAAATAGAAAATAATTAGAAAAAAGACAAAGAAACCATAAATCAACATTTTATTTTCAGGAAGACTGAAACTTTTGGGCCTAAGCAGAAGTTACTCAGGGTAAACCATATCAGCAATTGTTTTGTGAAATTTAGACTCTTTTCTCTATCAGAAGTATCATACCAAAAATTCCTCAGGAATACTGAAAATCCATAAGTTAACTTTTCTGAGAATTTGAGAACAGCAGTCTGATTCTGAGATAAAGGAACAGGTTGAAAGAATCCAAAGAATTTTTAAATTAAATTTTAAAAACAAAACTGAGACCATACCTATAAAATGACCTAGTCATCTTCTTGGGGGTGAACTGCCTTTTCCTATGGTTTCCCTCCCTTTAAGAGAAACATAAATATTCCTTGTTCCAGGAAATAATGCATCTCATTCCTCTGAGCAGTCACATTCCATGCGTGAGTGCATCCTGAAATCTTTGCCTAATAAAGCCTTCTGGTGCCTCTTACTGATGCACCCCAAAAAACCTTTTTCTGCATTGCGAGTCATAGAAACTACAAACCTAGTCTACAAAACACTGGATTAGGGGCTGGAGATTTAGCTCAGTGGCATAAGCGCTTGCCTTACAAGCGTGTGGTCTTGAGTTCAATCCCCAGTACCGATTTAAACAAACAAACAAACAAATAAACAAAAAAAATGCTGGGTTAGATTCCTTATTTCAACTTCAAGGATCTCATCAGAATTCACCAGGTAACAATTATGCAAATAGCAATCTCCTATTTATTTTTCTGGTTACTGTGTATGGATAGGCATTTTCAGTGTCACATTCCTTCTATTTTAAGGTAATCATCTGTAACTTTAAGACAGGAAACATGTTAATCCTTTTCTAATTAATATATTAAGGATGTGATGAAAGAGTTTTTTCAATAAGACTAAGAAATTAATCAAAATTATATTTGGACATAATTTTGATTTATAAATTATTTTATCTGTTTTCCAAGTATCAGTATTTCCCAAAGGCAGCAGTATGGCTTCTGTTATATATACACACTTTATGAGATTTCATTTTAGTATCACAATTATACCTTATGAGAATATTAATTTCATTATACTGATGTACTTCTGAAGGTGATTTGGACTAATTCTGTTGTATAAGTTGTCATGGTGATCAATTTATGTCCTATTCTAAGAGAAAAAAAAACTCATGGTTAAATATAGATTAAGAAGAGGAATGCAAGCAATAGCAGTTTTAAAAATCAACATGGAGCAACTGTTAGGTCACACTGCTATGCAACCCCCAAAATAATCTGAAATTGTGAAATATTTAGTCATAATTTTATAATGTACATTCTGTATTCTTTCACTGACCAGAAAATGTATTTCCATATCACTGAATGTGAAGTGTTGGTTCAAATTAATAATGAAAATGTGGTGCTATGAACTAAAAGTTAGAAAAGTACTATTAACAATGTTTCTGAGTCCCTGAGAAACATGCTATATTTATGGATTCAAGAGACAGTGAATAAGTTATCTGTATTTTAAAAAGATTTACTGAGAATTCCAATGCAAACTATTTCTTGTTAACTTTTGTTTAGAGAACCACAGTTTGAGTGGATTTTCTAATTTTCGGAAGGAATGCTTGCCACGACTTCCACAGCTCACAGTCTTCCCAGGGTGAGGGCCATGAAGGCCAACGCAAAGTTGAAGACATAAAGACAAGACACAGAAAGCTAGGATCAGGTAGAGCTCTCTGTCCTGATGGGAAGAGAGGAACTGCTCAACCACTGCAGTGCATTTATACACTCAGGAGTTTGATGTCAACTTCAATCCCTCTGTTTCAAAAATTTGTATCACTCCTGTTCTTAGATCTGGAATAGCTATAGCTTATTTACTTGGTTCACCTCCGCTCTCTATGTTCCCAAGGCTGGCCTTGCATTAGCTCCACACATGCAATCAATCTACAGCTTCAATGAATCCCACAGAAGCTGAGATTATGACATGTCTAAGTGAAACAGAGTGACAATGCTAATCAAATTTTTCTTGACTTTGAATCTTTTCACAATGCCATGATGCTGGAATTTATCATTCACTAATAATTTTGCAATAGTAGATTTTATTCTTTTTCTAACTCAGTAATAGACAGATCATGATGCATTTTATCCCAATTCACAGGGATGTGCAACATAGATATATGTACACTGTAACTTTGTATACTCATTATTAGCTTCAATAAGCTAGACTCCACAGGATGTCAGTTCAAATACTTTTGCCCGATATTGGAGGATATTGACTTATCATCATTCATACCTAAAACCTTCATTATTTATTCTCAATAAACAAGATATTTTAAGAAACAAATGATAATACCTTTGAGGTAAGTGACTAAGGCTGTGGCAAACCTGAAAACCAACTAGACAGAATGTGTCAAAGGGCATAAAAATCCAGGTTGAACCAGATGATAACTACAAACCAAAGACATGCATGGAACACAGGATCCAAAATGATGCCAAACTTACAGCCAAGTATTGTGGACCAATAAGAAAAGTGCTATTTTCCTTTTTTAAAATTTGAATCTAGGGCTGGGGATTTAGCTCAGTGGCCTAAGTGCCTTCCTGGCAAGCCTGAGGTTGTGAGTTCAATCTCTGGTACCACCAAAAAATAAATAAATAAAAAATAAATTTGACTCTATTGCTGTTCACAGGACCAGTCAGAAGAAGCTCTTGTCAATCTTTCATTTGTATGTGGGCACAGTAAAAAAATTTTTAAAAAAATGCTCCTGATCCTTGATTTAGCCAAGCTGTCACTGAAATATGGGTGCCAGAGAAATTCTTTCCAAGTTCCTGGTGCCCAGAATAAACACGTGGATAAGACATGTAGGGGAGTTAGTGGAGCTGAACACTTTTTTGGTGGTGCAAAAGTAGTAAAGTCTGCAGAAGAGAACCTGCTGGTGAACAAACTCACATCAGCCATGGGGATAAAGCAGGGGAGTGTTTTGTATGTGGATTGAATTTCTCATGCTGATGAGGCATTTGGGACGATGGCCCTAGCAGAACTCACTTGGCGTGGTGCCTGATTTAAACTGCTGTATTGAAGACTCCTTTGGTATTACATCAGATGTAATCCGGAATTCAAAATAGCACTTTTCTAATTGGTTCTGCATACAGTGCTCAGGGACTGTAGTCATCTTGGATCCTGTGTTCTGCTCATGTGCAATGTGTCTTATGACTTTGACAGATTTTTGTCTAGTTGTTTGAGTTGCTTCAACTTAGTCTTAATATCTTACCTCAAAATTATTTTTTGTAGGGAAGTGTAAATGTTGCTTGAATCCAAGTGAGTTTTGGAGAGAATAAATGTTCCAATTCCTTATTTGCATAAAGGAAGAATCAACCCTGTTATTTTAGATACCAATGACCCTTTTACTCTTATCCTTGGGGCTTCTGTGAGCCTTTTTAGGGGCCTGTTTGTGCCTTATTAAGTGTATTTCTTTTCCACCTTCAATAAATGCGTGCTTTGGCTACTTTTTCTGTATGGTTTTTCAAGTTCTTTTTATGGGAAAGCAAGAATGCTGAAAGAAACCCAACCGTGCTTCTATCTGATGGCATCATTAAGAAAGCTAAGAAATTTAGTAGTAATTTCTCAACATCATCCAATAGCTGGTCATAGTTCAATTTCATGAATTGCTGCAAATATTTTAGTTGCTTTTTGAAAAGCAATGTTAAAGAAGCTTCAGACATTGCATTTGTTTGATTTATTTCACTGTTACAGTTTGATCAAAAATATCCCCTAAAATGATCACAGATTCAATCCAGGAGCCTTTAGAAAGGGGCTGGATCTTTTTGGCACTATGCTCATGAGTGTACTGATCCATTCACAATTTCACTGCTGAGTTTGTTGTTAGGAGTTAGGTCCTGGTTAAAAAGTTTGATTACTGGGAGCATAACTGGAATGAATGTGCTTTTCTGGCACCTTCTTTTCTGACTTCTTCCCTCTCTCTCTGCTTCCAGGATGCTTTGTGTAGAAAACAGTTATTCCACCATGTCCCACCACCAAGATATATTTCTATTGGAGCAAGTAAATATGAACTGGAATATCAAAAACAATTCTAAACATATCCTTCCTTCTTTAAAATGTGTATGGCAAAAGTTTTGTTATAGAAATTTTAAAAAATGACTGTTATTATTATTGCTACAATCTCCTCATTCATTCTTTTTTTTTTTTTGGTATCAAGAATCAAACTCAGCACATTGTGCTTGCCAGGCAAGTACGTGCCACTGAGCTATATCCCCTCCCCTGACCCCTTTTTTTTACATGAAATCTCTTTGTTGAACCAAACAGGCTATTTTGTCCTATAGAATTTTAGATTTCTTGATTTGATTGAATGCAAATGTGTACCTGTTTATTCTTGACATTTTAATAGTGCATTTTATGCAGGATAATTAGGTTCATTTAGGACTCAATCAAGGGATATATTCAATGGAATATTATTCACTTATGAAGTGCAATGCCTAACTTTGTACATTCTGTATTTTTCCTGTAAACTAAGAAATATATATCAAGATTGATTTGATTCAGGTTCAGTTCTTTGACACGTATACTTTTTGGATGACACTGTATGCTTCTTTTATTATCTCAGTAGCTAAATATGTAGATTGGCCCAATTTTAATGATTTTAGGATTGATCAGTTCAAGTATTGTCAATTGCTTCAATTAATTAAAATTTTATCCCCTTGGATTGTCACAAAATGGTTTTTGCACCCACTTGTGGTTAATTTCTAGACACTCTATTTTATTTAAGGGTTAAAACAGGTCAAAATTATTTAAAATCTCTCACTTATGCATTTATTAACTGTGGTTGCTCTATAAAGAGAATCTTTTGCTCATGTATTTTAAAAAAGAAATACAATTTACATAAGAAAGAAATAAAATTGTTACTAGTTTTCTCTAAATTCTTTATTATAATATATTTTTGTTCTCACAATCTGAAAAAAAAATGTAATCATTACCTAACATTGCCATAGCAAATTACCTGAAGCTGACAGACTTAAAACAACGGGAAGATTTTTTTCTGTTTCTGGAAGTTCAATGTAAAAAATCAAAATTTGGTAGGTCTATAGTCTCTCTGATGGCTCTGGAAAATAAAATTTTCTTTCCCCTTCCTAGTTTCTGTTATATTGACAGTTCTTGGTATTCCTAGGATTTTAGCCACGTTGCTCCAGTTTGTGGTTCTGTCTTTATTTACATAATGGTCTTCCTTCAATTTTGTGTTTGAGAGTCTGCAGGTCTTCTCCTTCTAAGACATCAGTCATGGGGTTTTGGCTCACTATAATCATGTATATCTTATCTCACCTTGATTCCACCTGCAAGTACCCTACTTATAAGTAAGATCAAACTCACAGATAATAGTAATTTGAATGTCAAAACATCACTTAGGTATGTATATGTATCTTAATCTTCATGGTTTCCTTTTATTTAATAAAAGATAGTAGAATAAAATATCATTCTGTTTATTTTTTCCATTTTTTCAATATGTCTCAATTTCTCATTAGTATATATACCTGAACTGTATTAAATAAAATAGCAGCTATTAATATGCTTGGTAGTTTCTACCTATATACCTACCATAAGCAATGACTCTCCTTTGGGCTTCTCATGACTTCTTTTCAGCCTCTCTGGTGGGTTTTATTCACTCCTTTGTATTTTCCTATGCCTAGATATCTTAGTTAATTTTTCTCGGTTTGCCAAAATAGCAGACTTGCAAAGTAAAAGGAGAAAAGATTTATTTGGCTCAAAGTTTGTAATGATTTCAATCCATAGTTTAGTGTCTCCAAGGAAGGGTGGCATGGTAAAGGGGGATCACAGAGTAGAAACAGTTCATCACATGCAGAAGGCAGCAAAACAGTGAAGTGACAAGCATCAAGCAGTCCCTTTGTATCCAATATATTTACAGACTACCTGGTCCTAGGGCAGATAGATCTCACACTGATGAAGGGGCACCCTTAATCCTACCTAGAATTATGCCACTAGTGGACTGGTTCAGTAATCACAACTTTAATCCCAACATCACACACTCTAGATCCAGCTACCTCTGAAAAACTATGACCGCATGAGGCTTTAGGCGAACAGCCGCACACAAGCCATAACGCTAAAGTACCACGTTGGAGAAACTGCAACTTGTTTCAGGATGATTCTGAGTTTCATTCTCTCTGGCTTAACTAGCCTAACTCTGTTGACAATGTTGGCATTTTAAGGTGTGATTCTGACCCCAGGCACTGTGTATTTCAAACCCCAAGGACACCGGGCAAACTGTCTGAGTAGTTATCTTGAATTGTCTGCTCTCATTTTTTTAAAAATGAGGGTAACCACTGCTTTCCTCTCTTCCATAAAATATTGAAACTATGCTCCATTTTCTTCCATTATTCTCTCGTGTTCCCTCAACTTTAAACATTTATTTAAGTTGAAGGATGGCAAATACTGATGTACACAAAGAGGCTTTCTCAGCATTTTAGTAGACACTGCTGCCCCATTCTAACACCTTGCATTTGAAGGTGGAGATACTTGTTCCTTATCTTTGTATTGGTCTCAGCTTTTGGGAGTTCTAACAAAATATTTAGTCTGGAGGGAAGATTCTCATTATAATTCTCAGCTTGTTACTAAGAGTAACCAGTATTTGGTGTTTTAAACGATTAAATAAAAATCATTTAAAGTCATCCTAGAACACAATGGTGAAAGGCATTGATTGTAGATGAAAATTTAAATCTGCACTTCTTTATCACTTAGGTATATGAATTTCCACAACTATCTCATTAAAATTTTGTTCTAGAAATTTAATACCTACCTTATAGGAGTATTGCAAAATCTAACTCTATTAATTTTTTCAATGTTCTTAAAACTGTATCTTCCATATAAGTATAAGGAAAAAATTTAAATTATTAAATAAATACTTGCAAAAATATGATGCTTTTATTCTACAAATACTGTGGATATTTTTCTAAATTCATAAAGTTGGTTGTTGTAATTTATTTTAGAAAACCTAAGATTTTTACTTCTTAACTTATTTTGATCTACAATGATATTAAGACATATGACAGCCACTTTTCCAGCTAGTGGCAAATATTTGCTTTCTTTTCCACTGATGTTCTGGATATTATCCCATATTTTTTTCAATATTATTTGTAATTTCTGTTTCCTTTCTCTTAAATCGAGACAATATTCAGACCTTACTCTTAAATGGGTGATGTGTTTTCAAAATAAATTTCTTGGTGGTATGTCAAATCTTGATTGGAGATTATTTGGTGAGATATTCAGGAAATGCATAATTAAATGCTCAATAAACATAAAAGGACAAAATATTTAGGCAACCTACTGCATATTATACTTTCTCTTTTTAGCTTATGACAATCTGCATTATGAATTATTGACAAATAAACCTAAAACAGTCTCAGTACATTTAAGCTAGATGCATGTAAACATTTACAAATCATTAAATTCAATATAACCCAATTCTTTCTAAAGTGCCAATATCTCTTGAGAGACAGTTATTGAGCATGTGTTTCCTACATATTTATCATTAGATATACTTTAATTTTTACATTAGAATTAACTAGCTAATGTTGACAGGCAAGTTAGAATTTACATCCAGTGTATAATTGAGGCTGCATCATTCTATTACTGAGGTGATAAGTCATCTTTTTTTGTGTGCAAAGGTTGTACAAAAGGTCAAACAAGGTAAACACAGTGACTGTCAGTAAAACTTAGCAAGAAAAAATAGAATAACAATAATATTTCATACAATTTCAATGTATACTCTATGAGGCAAAAAATAATAAAACACTGTAAGCAGTATTAGAGTTTGGAAAGCAAGTATGAGCCAAAGGGATTTGTGATGAAATATTATAAATAACTTCTCTTAGAACAATTCCAGGATCAATTTCAAACAACTGTATTTAATTCTTTTTTATTATAAAGAGAAGAAAAAAATAGCAATAAATTAATTTCAAATGAGGTTAGTAAGAGAGTTACAATAATTAATACACTGCGTATGGTTGTCTTCTTAGTAGTTATTCAGAGTGCAAGATACAGACATGATGTCTTGTCCAAACAATGATATTAGCATAAGCATTTTTAATGAACTAAGAGAATATAACTATATAACTATGTAAATTATCTAGTGTATAAATATATATATGTACATTTTTTTATTTTCTTCTTATTTCCTTTCCTCTTTCCCCATCAGAGTTTGTCTTTTCTTTTGAACAGTTTATTCCCAGTTCACAATATCTATTGTATATTTTTGACCTTATTTACTCATTCAGTTTCACATACTACTTATACAATACATTTTCATATATGAGTCTGATTTATATTGTAGTATTGAGTCACAATCCTTTACCTATAAATGTTGCAAGTTTATACCTCTTGATGGCTGAGTGGGACTCCATTCTATTAAAAAAAAGCATTTGTTTTATCCATTCCTTGACATTTGGATTGTTGCCAAGTTTAGCTATGACAAATTGCATTGCCAAAAACATGAGTGCATACATATCACTGTGGTATGATGTTCTTAATTCTTTTGGGAAGAGACCCAGAAGAATAGCTAAGTAAAATGGGATTACAAATCCTAGTTTTTTGAGGAATCTCCACACTGATTTCCACAGTAGTTGCACCAGTCTGCACTCCCACCAGCAGTGGAGAAAGGTTTCTTTTCCCCACAGCCCCACCATTTCTTATCAGTTGATTTTTTTATGGTAGGCATACTTTCTGGAGTGAAATGGAATCTTAGTGTTGTTTTAATATTATCTAATTCTTGAGCTACTTTGAATTCAAGACTGGAGTGATTCTTCATAATCACATTCTTTGTCACCTATATTTATTTTATACAAACTACTTCGCAATTTTTTTTTTTTGTACCAGGGATCAAGCTCACAACCTCACACTTGCCAGGCAGGCACTTATGCCATTGAGATAAATCCCCGGTGACAACTTTTTGACATTATGAATGTACTAAAATCAAATGTGCTGAAAGAAGAATATGTATTGTGGTCCCCTGGACATGATTCTGTTTCCACACATCTAATTGTATATATTCTAAAGACAACAAAACTAAACAGCAAACTAGAGATTCTTAAATTAGACAACTAGTTGGTCTGAAATTCTTCATCAGAACACCTAACTGACTTCATTTATTTATGCAGTGGTACCTCAGTTTATGAACATAATTTGCTTTATGATTTTAGATAAGATGCTGTTTGTCTGTGGGGAAGATGACCAGGACTGTGTTTGTAACTTGATGCAGAGTTTGCTAATGGAAGCAAAATTTTGCTAAACACTTTGTCTTTATCTTTATTAACATATATGACATACTTGTTATCTTATTGGCAGTATAAAGAACATTTAGCATGTCAAAAAAGGCACTAGCAATTTCATTAGTCAAATATGGCTCACAAAAGAGAAGGGCAATTGCCCAATAGAGTTAATCCCAGTAATTTATTTGAATTAATTTTTGAACCAACTCCTTGGTGTTTATGAAAACTATTGCCTGACTTTATTGTATTCTTTGGCCTTTGACCTGACAGTAATGAACTTAAGATTTCTGTCTGGTATTGTAGATAACCCTGTTTTTTTCTTTACAAGAAATCAAGGAGCATACCTTGTCCAAGACTTAAAAAGTTCCATGCTACGTAATGATATATATATATATATATATATATATATATATATGAAAAATGCCAAAAACACAGCCGTAACTAATAATATTTTGTTTTGAAGATCTTTAGATGTAAACCACAATCACTGTCCAATACTTGGAAAAAGGTTTTATGAAATGAAGCTAATGGATCACTTAATTCATGCAACCCCTGTACTTAGTAAAGTGTATTCATGTAATTCATGAAATATTTTCTGAAGGATTGAATTACTGTGAGAATGTAAAGAGGAGTTCCAGTTTAAATTATGCCAGGTTTAACTTTAGGTATAATATTGACTAATTGCTTAAAAAAGACTTAATTTTATCTTTTGAAATTTTCATAAAAGATGTGCCAGATACATGAAATGAAGGCAGAATGATAAAAGTAGTATTTTCTTAGTGTCATGAAAGCATTTATACTTCAAATAAACAAAATTTCATGTCTTTTAAAATCCTGAAATTATTTTCCTTATGTAAATGTATACAATCACTGATATTTCTACATCTGCCCAAAAACCAAGAAAACTATGTCAAGATTTATTTTCTATAGAATTTATGAAAGCAATCTTTTTACTAATTTATCAAGCAAATGGTAACAGTGTATTGAATATACCGTTTTTAACTGTCATCCCTGGAGAAACTCTTATGATACATACCTTCCTACACACACTCATCAGAGCTGTAATCAAGCAATATATGGAGCTTACAGGTCATAAAACCCAATTTAAAAAACATCTCATTTCAAAAACATTGGAGGTAATTGTGGGTTAGTGAACATAAAATGAATTAGAAACATTCTTGAATTTGAATTCCAATGCTCCAAATTGCTAGCTTGATTTATGAGTTAAAAGATGTTTGATTATGTGCCATAAATACTTAAAGTCTGCTTCTTTACACACAAATTACAGATAATCATATCAATTTTCCATATCAATTGTGAGAAATTTAGTGGGCACTCAGTTTTCATTGTTTGAAATTGGAGAATAGATAAGCTTTTAACCCAACTGAGCTCTGCAGCAAGTCGTATAATTTAAATCTGTAAGATTATTTCTCAAACTTCAGATTTCTCACACAATTATATATTTTCTCCCATTGCTTTACACAGTGCTTATAGAAACACGGAACAATTCTTACTGCAGGGCTTAATGTATTAGCTTTTCTTTCTGGTTTTTCTTTTTGAAATGGAAAGGACATATATTTTCATGACTCTTGACTTGTAATTACTCTAACTCTCTGTCACTGTTTATCATTCCTGAGAAGCAGATTGTGAACAGCATTTAAAATGAGAGTAGTTTTAAAGAAGTGTTGTTGGGACCAACCACCATTGAAAAGGAAGGAAAAAGAGGATTGAGCAAAAGAGTTTGAACAAAAATTCTATGTTAAAGCTTGTGCTGATTCTAAAGGGATTTCTAAACATAAGTTGACCCTCCAGAGTTAAGCAAAGAAAAGAGCCAGAAATTTATGCTCCTTTATCCAACAATCATAGGGAACCCTCCACTCAGGATGGAGACATAACTTAAATTGAACCAACCATCTTTAGCTCAAATAACCTAAAAAATATAATATTGTTGGTTGCTGTCTACTTCTTGGATTTCCCAACTGCTGGTTTAATAAACCTTACTCTTGTGGAAAGACCTGAGTAGTGATCTCACTGTTCAGCACAGTTTATTGCTCGCACTCCTCAGTAGAAAAAAAAAAAAAACTAACAAAACAACAACAAATAAAACCAAAATGTGTAATTGCTATTGTAAAAAAGAGAGGAAAAGAAAGTGCTCTAAGGGATATAATTTCATGTATGTTTGAGTGTGTAAAATAGATGACCATATTGCTGAATCTTTGTTGGATCTTTGAGCAGAACTGTTTGTAGTCTGACTGTTTGAATGTTTACTATGTACCCTTTAACTTTATAACTTGAACAAATGCATCCAGGATGACAGTATGTAATTTATAAACTACTGATTTCTTAGTGGGGCTTTTTCTCATTTTCCTTTTTTTTTCCTTTCTTTTTCTTTCTTTCTTTTAGAATTCTGTATTGTTGCTACCCTTTTTTCTGTTTTGCTTTTTTTCTGCTCTTTAAATACAATTTTAAAAATGTATAATTGCTATTGTAAAAAAGAGGAAATAGGAAGTGCTACAAAGATATAGCTGCATATATTTTTACTTGTGTGGGATTGATGACCATATTTCTAGGTTCCTGTTGGGTTGTTGAACACATCTGTTTGCACTCTCACTGCTTGAGTGTCTTCTTTGTGTGCTTTAATTTTGTAACTTGAAAAACTATTTCTAAAAGAACAATATGTAATTTATCAACTAGTGATTTCTTACTTTTTATCTTCTTTTTTTGAAATTCTGTAATATATCTATCCTTTTTCTATTTTTTTCTCTTTAAATAAAAAATGTAAAAAAAATCTATAGTGCCCTTTTCTATGTTAGAACAAAGTTTATACTAATCATCTTTTACTGCTATGTAATCTAGAGCCCTCTCCCAAATGCAGTATTGGAAACTTTTTAGAAGATTTATTTCCTTTTTTGGAAAAACATAAAATGTAACAATATAATAGGAGAATAACAATAATTAGTACATTGTATTGTTGTCTTCAAGTGCAAGGCATGAGCTTGAAGAATTCCCCAATAATACTAGCACAAAAGTTTATTTTCAATGAACTAAAAGAAATTAGTAGTGTAACTATATGTATTTTGGTTTTTCTTTTGCTTTATTTTTCATTTTCCCTTCCTTCTATTCCCCCTACCCTCACTCTAGTTCCCATTTCCTTTTGAACAATGTATTCAAGTTTTACTATAACTATTATACATTTTGGTCCTTATTTAATCTTTTAGTTTCTCACACTGGGGAAACTATACAATGGTTTATTTCGCTTAACAATATGTTCTCAAATTGCATCTATTTACCTATAAATGTCTCAAATTTATCATTCTTTATGGCTGGAAAGTATTCTACTATATAAAAAGATCATATTTTTAAAAATTTTCCTTTGTTGTTGGACATTTGAATGGTTTCAAATATTTAGCTATTGCAAATTGTGCTGCTATAAACATGGGTGCACAAATATCACTATGTTGCAATATTTTTTATGATTTTCTGGAAGATATCAAGAAAGTGAACAGGTGAGTAGATTGATACCTCTAATCCTAGGTTTTTTGAGGAAACTCCACACTGATTTCCACAGTAGTTACACCAATCTACACTCCTATCAACAATGGAGAAGATTTTGGTTTTTTTTCCCCACGGTCGCTCCAGGGTTTTTTATTGGTTGATATCTTGAAGACAGCCATTCTTTCTCAATCTAGAAACATCAATAACAAGACTACTAGGATGTCTACTATCACTACTCTTGCACAATATAATTCTGGAAAACCTTAATTGGAGAAGTTAGACAAGAGAAGTAAATAAAACAAATAAGGATAGGAAAAATAAAAATTAAAATATTATCATTTGTGAAAGAAATAATATTCTATATGCAAGACCCCAGAAACTCCAGCAAAGGACTTCTAGATTGAGTACTCAAATTCAATGGTATAGCTGAATACAAAGTCAATATTCAAATTGAATAGTACTCCTGTATTGAAACAACAAATACCCTGAAAGAGAAATTAGGGTAACCACAGCGATTACAATAGTATCCAAAAAAAAAAAAAAGAAATACTTAGTAATCAATCTAACAAAGGAAATAAAAGATCTACATATTGAAAAATTATAATAGTCTGAAAAAAGAGATTGAAGAGTATATCAGAAAATAGAAAGATATCAATTTCTCATAGATAGGAAGACATAACATAGTGAAAAATATCATAATCCCAAAATAGTTTTACAGATTTAATGCAGTCTCAATCAAAATCCCCACTAGCATACCTTTCAGAGCTAGACAAAAATATTTAAAATTCATTTGGAACCAGAAGTGATCTAGAATAGCATAAACAATTCTGCACAACAAACTAAATGTAGAGGGCATTGTAATTTCTGACTTTAAATTATATGGCAAAGCTACTGTGGTAAAGTCAGTATGGTATTGGCAAAAAAGAAAAAAACAGACATAAGGTTCTGTGGAACAGATTAGAAGATGTAGAAACAATTGTAAACACAATCAGTCACCTTGGATAATGGTGTCAAACATCTTCACTGGAAGAAAGACGGTCTCTAACAAATGGTGCTGGAACAACTGGCTTTCAAAATGCCAAAGATTAAAATTACACAAATATCTATCACCACACACTAAAGTAAAATCAACATGGATCAAATGTCCAAACATTAAAACAGAAACACTAAATCTATTAGAAGTGAGAATGGGCAGAACCTTGAAGACAAAGGTGTAAAGGTTTCATGAAAAAAATCCCTGATTGCATGAGAAATTATTTAAAATTCAATAAACAAGTTCTCATTCTATTTGAAAGCTTTTACCCAGCAAAAGAAATCACCAAGATACAAAGATTGTAAAAAGAACTTAAAAACATAAGATCCCTCAAATTCAAAGACCCAACCCCAAAATGGGCATGTAAGATGACCACACAATTCTCAGACAAAGAAATACCAACTATAAATAAATACATGAAAAATGTTAAACATCATTGGTCACTTGAGATATGCAAATTAAGAAGTGGGTTTTTTTATTTAAAGAGAAAAAAGTGAAACAGAAAACAAGGGAAGCAATAATGCACAATTCCAAAAAAAATGAAATAAACACTAAGAAATCACTAGCTGATAAACTACATACTGCCTTCTTAGAAATAGTTGTTCAAGTTACAGAATTAAAGCACAGAAAGTGAACATTCAAACCATGAGACTACAAACAATTCTGCTAAATGATCCAACATAAACTTAGTAATATTTGGCTATCAATCCTACACCCTTAAACATATATGCAGTTATATCCTTTAAAGCACTTTCTTTTCCTCTTTTTTACAGTAGCAATTACACATTGGGTTTATTACTCCCACATTTTTATTACTTTTTTTAGTTAAGAAATTACATATTGTCCTCTTAGAAATAGTTGTTCAAATTACAAAATTAAAGAACACAAAGTCAACATTCAGTGATAATGAATACATTTCTCTTCAATGATCCAACAAAAACAGTAATGGGGTTATCAATCCTACACACTTAAACATACATGCAGTTATATCCTTTAGAGCACTTTCTTTTCTTCTTTTTTTTACAATAGCAATTACACATTTTGGGTTTTATAACTCCTACATTACTTATTTTTACACTAGAGAAACAATGTGATATTTATAAATATGATTTATATTTATTTCACTTATGAGAATTGGCTCAAGTTGCCTCCATTTGACTATAAAGGCCTCAAGATCATCCTTTTTTATAGCTGAGTGGTATTCCATTGTATAAAAATACCACAACTTTTTCATCCATTCTACAGTTGATGTGCATTTTGGTTGTTTCCAAGATTTAGATATCACAAATTGTGCTGCTATGAACATGGGTGCACATATATCACCGTGATATGAACTTTTCAGTTCTTTGGGGAAAATACCCAGGAGGGGAATAGCTGGATTGAATGGAGCTTCCATTCTTAGTCTTCTGAGAATTCTCCAGATGGATTTCCATAATGGTTGCACCAGTCTACATTCCCACCAACAGTGGAACAGTGCTCCTTTTTCCTGCAGCCTCACCAAGATTTGTTATCAGTTGTTTGGGTTTGATTTTCAATTCTTTGTATGTTCTGGATGTAAGTTCTTTGTCAGAGAGGATGCTGGCTAAAATTCTTTCCCACATAATAAGAAGTGTTTTTTTAAGATCACTTTTAGATTCATAGCTAATTTAGGTAAATATATGGAGATTTCTGACATACTTTCTCCATCATATGTCCAGCTTCCCCTATTAAAATTTGTCTCATCAGACTGGCATAATTGTTATAATTCAAGAACTTATATTGACACATTCTAGATGCCCACTGTTCATAAATTACATTAGGGTTAAATTTTGTTTTTCCCATTCTATGAGTTTGAACACATGTATAATGACATGCACCCACCATTACAGTACAATACAGAATTGCTAAAATTCTTTGTGCTATACCTATTTATCTTCTGTGCACACACAATCCTAAAAATCACTGTTCTTTTTAGTTTTTCCATAGATTTGTCTTTTCCAATATGCCATATAATTGGAATCAGATATTCAATAGGCAGCATTCCCACATTGGCTTTTGTTCATTTCCTAGTATGCAGTTAAATTTTTTCTATATCTTTGTATGTTGCCATAGCTCATTCATTTTTTAAATTTTTTATATTTTATTTTAAAAGAAAAAGAAACAAAACAGAAAACAGGGTGGCAACAATACAGAATTCCAAAGGGAAAAAACAAAACAACACAATGAAAAAAAAAGCACTAAGAAATCACCAGTTGACAAATTACATATTGTCATCTTGGATATAGTTGTTCATGTTACAAAATTAAAGGATACATAGTAGACATTCAAACAGAGAGACTGCGAACAGTTCTTCTCAACAATGCAACAAAGATTCAGCAATATGGTCATCTATTTTACACACTCAAACATACGTGCAGTTATATACCTTAGAGCACTTTCTTTTCCTCTCTTTTTTATAATAGCAATTACACATTTGGGGTTTTATTACTCTTATAGTTCTTATTAATTTTTACACTAGTGACACAATGTGATATTTATAAATATAATTCTTATTTATTTCACTAATGAGGGTAGTCTCAAGTTGTCCCATTTACCTATGAAGGCCATAAATTATCCTTTTTTATAGCCAAGTAATATTTCATTATATAAAAATATCACATCTTTTTCAGACTGTGGTTGATCGGCATCTTGGTGGTTTCCAATATTTAGCTATTACCAATTGTGCTGCTATGAACATGGTGGCACACATATCATTGTGATATGACCTTTTCAGTTCTTCTGGGTAAATACCCAGGAGGGGAATAGCTGGGTGGAATGGAACTTCCAATTACAGTCTTCTAAGAATTCTCCATATGGATTTCTATAGTGTTTGCATCAGTCTGCACTCCCACCACCAGTGGAGCTGTGTTCCTGTTTCCCTGCAGCCTAGCCAACATCTGTTATCAGATGATTTCTTGATGGCAGCTATTCTTTCCAGAGTGAGGTGAAATCTCAATGTTGTTTTAATTTGCATTTCTCGAATGACTAGTGATGGTGAACATTTCTTCATGTATTTATTTGCCATTGTATATATTTATCTGAGAGCTGTAAGTTCATATCAGATGCCAGTTTTTGGAGAGGGTCTTTGAATTTGGGGGCTTGATGTTCTTCAGTTCTGGATATTAGTCCTTTGTCTGAGGGGTTGCTGGCTAAAATTCTTTCCCACTCTGTGGGTTTTCATTTCACTCTGTTGGTGATTTCTTTTGGAGTGCAGAAACTTTTAAATAATATGTGCTCCCAACTGTTGATTCTTTGAAGTGTGTCCCACACAGTTTGCATTTTGTTGATGAATTCCCTATGTCTCCAAGATTTCTACCTACCTTTTCTTCCAGTATATTCAATGTTTCTGTTTTAATATTTAGGTCCCTGATCCACTTACACTTTAGTTTTGTGCATGGTGATAGGTATGGATCTAGTTTCATTCTTTGGCATGTGGAGAGCCAATTTTTCCAACACTATTAAAGAGGCTATCCTTCTTCCAGTGAACATGTTTAGCCTGTTGGTCAAATATCATATGTCACTGTGTCTTTTTACTTGTGCTTGCATCTTCTAATCTGTTTCATTGATCCTCAGGTCTATTTTTTTGCCAGTACCATGATGATTTTATCACTGTGGCTTTATACTACTGTTACAAGTCTGGAATTGGGATGCCTCCTGCCTTGCCTTTGTTGCCCAGAATTCCTTTTACTATTCTAGTTTTCTTCTGTTTCCACATGAATTTTAGGAGGGTTTTCTCTAGATCTGTGAGGTATGTTGGTGGTATTTTGATTGGGATTGCGATAAATTGTTTTGGGACTATGGCGATTTTCACAATTTTGGTTCTTCCTAGACAAAAACAAGGAATACACTTTCATTTCCTAATATCCTCTTCAATCTCCTTTTATAGCATAATTTTCAGCATATAGATTTTTTACATTTTCAGTTAGATTGATTCCTAAGTATTTCATTTTTTTACATGTTATTGTAAAGGGTGATATTTCCATAATTTCTCTCTTGGTGACTTTTTTGTTTGTGTACAGTAATGTTATTGATTTTTGAGCATTGATTTTGTATCCAGCTACACTGCTGAATTTAATTATTACCTCTAATAGTCTTTTCATGGAGTTTTTTTGGTCTTCTATATAGGGTAACATGTCATCTGCAAAATGTGATAAATTAACTTCTTCCTTTCCTGTCTTCGTTCTTTTTATTTGTCTCTCTTGTCTGATTGCCCTGGCTAGTGTTTCCAGAAATACATTGAAAAA
The DNA here is from genome assembly GCA_004027455.1 of Hydrochoerus hydrochaeris. Classification (NCBI taxonomy): domain Eukaryota; kingdom Metazoa; phylum Chordata; class Mammalia; order Rodentia; family Hydrochaeridae; genus Hydrochoerus; species Hydrochoerus hydrochaeris. The sequence continues at coordinate 46,111 of PVLA01009888.1, forward strand.
GAGTGGTGATAGTGGACATCCTTGTCTTGTTCTTGATTTTAATTTGAAAGCTTTTTGTTTTTGTCCATTTAGTATTATGTTGGTTGTTGGTTTTTCATACATGGCCTTTATAAGGCTGAGGTAGATACCATGTATTCCAAGTTTCTGAAGTGTTTTTATCATGAACATGTGTTGGAATTTATCAAAAGCTTTTTCTGCATCTATTGAGATGATCATGTGGTTTTTGTTTTTGGTTCTCTTGATGTTGTGTACTACATTTATTGATTTGCATATGTTAAACCATCCCTGAATTCCTGGAATGAACCCCACTTGGTCATGATGTATAGTCTTTTTGATGATTTGCTGCATTCTATTATCCAGTATTTTATTGTTTATCTTTGCATCAATGTTCATTAGTGAGATTGGCCTATAGTTCTCCATTTTGGTTTGGTCTATCTCTGGTTTTGGTCTGAGAGTTATACTTGCCTCCAGGAATGATTTAGTGAGGATTACTTTCTTCTCAAATTCGTTGAAGAGTTAAAGGTGTATTGGAATCAAATCTTCTCTAAATTTCTTGTAGAATTCAGCTGTGAATCCATCAGGACCTGGGCTTTTCTTTGTTGGTGAGTTTTAAACTATGTTTTCAATTTCAATAGCTGATACTGGGTTTTTCAAAATTTCTATATCTTCTTGGTTGAGCTTTGCTAGTTCATATGTTTCTAGAAATCTGTCCATTTCCTCTGTGTTTTCCACTCTATGTGAGTAGAGATTTTCAAATTAGCTATTCATGATCTTTTGAATTTCCATGGGGTCTGTAGTAATTTCCCCCTTTTCAGTCCTTATTCTGTAAATTTGTGTTTTTTTCTTTCTTTTGCTTGATAAGGTTAGCTAGGGGTTTGTCAATTTTGTTTATTCTCTTATAAAACCAGCTTTTTGAATCATTAATTCTTTGTATTTTTTAGTTTCAATTGCATTGATTTCTGCTCTAATCTTTATAATTTCCTCTGTTCTATGTGCTTTGTGTTTATTTAGCTCTTCTTTTACTAGAAGCTTGAGATGGAGCATTAGTTTGTTTATTTTTGCTCAGTCTGTTTTCTTGACACTTTATTGCTATATATTTCCCTCTTAAGATAGCTTTCAATGCATCTCACAGATTACAGTATGTTGTTCCCACATTTTCACTGAATGTAGGTATTGGTTTATTTATTTTTAATTTTATTTGTTGCCCACAGGTTGTTCAAAAAGTTGTTATTTAATTTCCATGCATTTATGCCAGTTTTGCAATTTCTTTGGCCATTAATTTCCTGTTTCAATGTACTGTGGTCAGATATTATGCGTGGGATAATTTCAATTGCTTTGCACTTACTTAAGAATGTTTTATGGGATAATATATGATTTATTTTGGAGAATGTCCCATGTGCAGCTGAGAAGAATATGCGTTCTGATGTGGGTGAGTGGGACACTGTAAACTCTACTAAGTCCAATTGCTTGCAGATATGATTCAGTACTATTATTTATTTGCCGATTTTTTGTCTAGTTGATCTATCTCTTTGTAACAAAAAAACACTCTAAACTCTGCTAAGTCCAATTGCTCACTGGTATGATTCAGTACTACTATTTCTTTGCTGACTTTTTGTCTAGTTGATCTATCTTTTTGTGACAAAGGGCTGTTAAGGTTCCCTGTTATAATTGTTATCTAGTGTATGTGATTTTTCATGTTCATTAGTATCTGTCTCATATAGTTGGATGCTCCTGTGTTTGGTGCATATGTATTTTTAATTGTTAGTTCTTCCTCTTGAATTTTTCCACTAATGAGTATGTAGTGAACTTCTTTATGTCTTTAATCATTTAATGTTTATTGTTCATATTGTCTGCTAAAAAAATAGTTACCTCTGCTTTTTTCTGAGTTCCTGTTGCATGGAATATTGTTTTTCATCCTTTGACTTTTAATCTATGAGTTTCCTTTTGGGTTAGATGGGTTTCTTGTATATAGTATATTGTGGGATTGTGTTTCTTGATCCATTCTGTCAATCTATTTCTTTTTATACATAAATTGAGGCTCTTTACATTTATGGATATCACTGATATGTACTGGCTTGATGTTGCTATGTTATTTCCAGTTGTCTGCTTCTTGCTTTTCTCATTTATTTAATTGCTTATCCTACCTGGTGGTTTCTTTATGTTCTTGTTCTGGGGACAGTGGTCATTTTTATCTCTATCTAGTATGTCTTTCAATACTCTTTCTAAGGTTGGTTTGTCAGAAGTGAGTTTTTTCAGTTGTTCTTTGTCATGGAAGTATCTTCTTTATTCATTAAATTTGAAAGACAGTCTTGCTGGTACATCAGTCTGGGATGAAATTTGTTTTCTTTCAGTGCTTGAAATACCTCACTCCAAGTTCTTTTTGACTTGAGGGTTTGTGCTGAAAAATCAGCTGTGATTCTAATGGGATTTCCTTGGTAGGTGAGATGTATCTTTTCTCTCACAGCTTTTAGTATTCTGTTTTTATGCTTTATGTCTGAGATCTTAATTATTATTTGTCTGGGCATGGATTTATGTTGATTGTGACTGTTAAGCATTCTATATGTCTCACTTACCTGCTTATCAGATTCTTTCCCCATGTTTGGGAAATTTTCTGCTATTACTTCTGTGAATACAAATGTCATTTGCATTGTCTCCTGCATCTTCACTAATGCCCATTAATCATATATTGTTGCTCTTGGCATCATCTTGAAGCTTCTGGATTGTCATTTCATGCTCCTTTGTTATTTTTAGAAGTTCTTATCTTTCCTGATCACAAATTGTTGTCCTATCCTCAAGGTCCAAAATCCTATCTCAACTTATTTAAGCCGGTTTGTGCACTTTCAATACAATTTTTTGTTTCTTGGATGTCTCTTTGAGTTTGTTTCATGAATTCTGCTTGTTTTCTATATTGTTCATTCATGGTTTCAATCAGTTTACCATGCTCCTGTACTTTTTTCTCCATTTCTTCTTTAGCTGCATTCAACAACTCCTTTACTAAGGTTGTTATTTCTATCTTTACATGGGAGAGTACTTCTAATTTGATTTCCTCTAGAGCCTCATGGAGTTTTTTTTTTTTAATTTCACTTGCTATGTTTTTAGAGATTTCCAGGGTGTTACTTTTGGAGTCCTCTATTTCATTGTCTCCTGTACTTGCTCTTGGTGGACTAGATGTTTGAGATTGCATTTTGCTTTTTGGTTTTGCCATTTTCCCTTTTGAGTTGGTGTTTGGTCCTTTAATCCCTCTAGGCTGGCCCCAGATATAGGGTGTGGTCTTACCACCCCGGAGCAGCATTCATAGTCTGCCTCATGTGCTGGGATGCCACAGCAGCATGCGGTCATGGCTCGGGGTTGGATTCTGGATCCTGCTCTCTGCCCAGAGTTCACTAGCTAATTTTTTTTATCCCTGATTATTTAATTTTCTGGATGCAATATAGTATATACATATTCATTCACCTACACAAAGACAGATTACTTGAAACATTTGGCATTATTTTTCCTATTTAAGAATCTGATTTGCAACACTTGTTCACCTTTTGTAAGGTATAATATATAAATTCCTACCATAACTGAACTCAAAGTACCAATTTGACATTACTAAAAATAGACTGGAATTGGCTTCTTGAGAACTAATATGAGCAAATTCCAGTATACTTCTGATTTTTGTCCTCAGTGAGAAGCTCAGTTGGACTTAGTGGCTTACATAGTGGTAAAACTCACAGTCTCATCTCTGAGAACCTAAGTGCCATACTCTTCTCAGGTAAAGATGCATTTATCATCTAACTTAATGAGGTACTACCAAAAAAATCACTATACAGTAATCAAAACATACAACCTAAGGAGACATTTACTCTTTCTTTAACAAAGGCATTTTTGTTTGTAGCTAGGATTTCTAAGCTACAGATTCTGATTTCAGGGATGACAAGCATAAATTTCGCAAGTATGTCATGAGAAATTATGGTAAATATTTCCAGTTTTACTTCCTTGATTTGGTTCCATGACCCAAGTATTCTTTGAATTGTATATGTAAGCAGAACACATATAAAGGCATTTCTATCTCCAATATTTTCCCCTGAAATTTGTCAATTTTTATGATACAATTCTATGTGAGATTCCATGCCAGCAGAACTAATATTTGGAAATCCTTGAAAAACAATTTTGGTTGAGGTCCTGCAGGCAGAAGGTAATGTCCATTGTAGCATGTGTGACTATTTAAAGCTCCTTTAATTTTATGTTATTTCACTGGATCCCTGGCTGTATTATGTTCCCACATAATATTTGTTATAAGCTTATTGTTTGGGAAGAATTGTGGGGAAAAGAAAAAAAATCAACACTGTATTGTGGCAGAAGGATGTTAGAGCTGTAGATGTAAATGTTCATGGGAAGAAATGACCCTTTTCTACCAACTCATAAATATAACAATATCTGCAGTTTCAGGATTTTCAGATGCTTAACCAAGGATATCACCAACTTGGATTGTTTGGATGTGGTTTTCCATGCCAAAACTCATGTTGAAAATTTGGTTCTGATGGTGATTCGATAGAGTGGAGTGTTTAATAGGAAATAATGTTAGTGTTCAAGATAATATTTAAGTCCTTGTAAGTGTGTGCTTTTATAAAAAGGATTGAATTTTTGATCCTTTCCTGTATTCTTCATTCTTGCCTCAACTCTTCCACATTCCCCTACAAGTTGAAGTAACATATGACATGAACCAGAGCCAGAATACATTCCATTGCATAGTCTTTGACTTTTGTAAGATAAAATTTCTTTGTTAAAAATTAGAGAGTCTTGGGTATTTTGTTATTGTGGCAAAAAATGGACTGAGATACCATCTCAAAGTCAATGGCCATTTTTTTCTCTGCAGTACTATACTTGATTTTTTAAATTTTAAAACAAAACAAGAAAAAAGTGGTACAGAATTTCAAACCAACACAATAAGAGGTTAACAATGGTTATTATATTTCATAATTTTATCTTTAAAATATTTGCTCAGTTTATAAAATACAGGCATGAAAACATGATTAAACAATGAAAGCACAAACCATTATTTTGATGATCTAGCAGAGATTAGTAGTATGATTTTCTATCTCAAATATAATTTTTTCACTTCTTTCTTTTTTCTTGTCTCCCATCCCAGGTGTTCTTTCCTTTTTAACAGTTTTTCTTCCTATCACAAAATCTATTCTACATTTTAGGTCTTATTTATTTTTTCAGTTTTTTACACTAAGAAGACAATCTGATGTTTACACATAAGAGATTGTTATATTTCACTTATGGGTATGGTCTCAAGTTGCATCAGTTTACCCATAAAAGTCCTGAGTTAACCTTATTTACAGCTGAGTAGTACTCTACTGTATAAAAATATCACACATTTTTTATCCATTCCACTGTAGATTGTCTTAGTAATATTCAATTGTATAAAAAAAATACCACATCTTTTTCATCCATTCTTCAGTTGGTGGGCATTTTGGTAGCTTCCACGATTTAGCTATTACAAACAGTGCTGCTATAAACATGGATTCACATATATTGCAGTGGTCTGATGTATGCAATTCTTCTGGGAAAATACTCAGAAAGGGAATAGCTTGGTATAATGGGACTTCCAAACCTAGTTTTTTGAGGAATCTACAAACTAAGATCCACAGTTGTTTTAACAGTCTACATTCCCACCAACAGTAAAAAAGAGTTCCTATTTTCCCATGGCCTAGCCAACATTTGTTATTGGTTGATTTCTTGATGACAGCCATTCTTTCTGGACTTAGATGCAATTCTAGTTTTGTTTTAATATTAATTTCTCGAGTGAGCAGTGATGTTGAACCTCTTTTCTTATATTTATTTGTCACTTGTATTTCTTCATCTGTGAAAATGTGCATTCATCTCAGATGACTATTTTTGATTGGGACTTTGAATTTGGGGGGCCTGATATTTTTTAATTCCTTATATGTTCTAGAGAGAAGCTTTTTCATCTAAGGGACAGTTGGCTGAAATTTTTTCCCATTCTGTGGTTTCTTTTGATGTGCAAAAACATTTTAATAAGATGAGATTCCTGTTGTTTATTTTTTCAAGAATTTCCCAGGCAGTTTGGGTTTTGTTCATGAATTTTCTGCCTACCCCAATGTCTAAAAGATTTCTACCTAACTTTTCTTCCAGTAGATTTAGTGTTTTTAATATTTTTAGTATTCACATCTTTGTTCCATTTTCATTTTCTTTTAGTGCGTGGTGATAGACATGTGTCTAATTTTAGTGTTTTGGCATGTGGAAAGCCAATGTTTTCCACATCATTTATTAAAGAGGCTTTCTTTTTTTCCAGTGAACATGTTAAACTCCTTTGTCAAAGATAAGGTTGATGAGTGTCATTGTAATAGTGTCTACAACTTCTAATCTGTTCTGTGATGTTCAAGTCTGTTTTTTTGTTTGTTTGTTTCTTTTTGTTTTTGCTAATACCATGATGAGTTTATCACAGTATCACTGTGGTATAATTTCAAGTGAGTTATTATGATGCTTCCAGCCTTGTTTTTGTTGCCCAGGATTGCCTTTGCTATTCTAGTGTATTCTGGTTCCAAATGAATTTTAGGTATGCATTGTCTAGATCTGTGAATTATGCTACAGGCATTTTTATTGGGATTGCATTAAATCTGTATAAAGGTTTTGAGATTATGGCCTTTTTCACAATGTTGGGTCTTCCTATCCATGAGTAAGGGATATCCTTCCATTTTCTGCTATCTTCTTTGATCTCTTTTTATAGAGTGCTATAATTTTCAACATATAGATTTTTCATACCCTTTGTGAGATTAATTTCTAAGTATTTCATTTTTTAGATGTTATGGTAAAGATTGTGATTTCTTTTATATATCTCTCAGTGAGTTTGTGTATAGAAATGTTATTGATTTTTGAGTATTGACTTTGTATCAAGCTATGCTACTGAAATTGTTCATTAATTAAAGTCTGTTGGTGGAGCTTTTGTGGTCTTCTATATAGAGTATCATGTCATCTGCATATAATGATATTAAATTTCTTCATTTTTTATCCTTATTCTTTTTATTTGTTTATTTTATTTGCTTATTCTTGTCTAAATGCTCTAGCTAACATCTCCAGAATTTTATTGAATAGAAATGGTGATATTTTACATCCTTCTCTTGTTCCTGATTTTAGATTCAAAACGTTCAGTTTGTCCATTTAGTATGATGTTGGCTATTGGTTTGTCATAGATGGCTTTTATCAGATTGAGGTAAAGACCATCTATTTCAATTTTCTGAAGAGTTTTTACAGTGAATGAGTGTTGGACTTTATCAAACGCATTTTTTCTGCATCTATTGAGATGAATATGTGGTTTTTGTTTTGTGCTCTGTGGATATGATATAATTCCAGACTTTTTCAAAGCAGACTATTCTTGGTAAGAGTTTACATTCTTTGGAACCAAACTATTATTACAATTAAACCCCTGTCCAATTCTTCAGTTTTCTCACCATCATTTCTGAAAGGAAAGAAAATCTCTTTATTGTTCCTCCAAGAAACACTTTTGGCTTTCATTTTTGTCTTATAATTGGCAAATAATAGTCATTTCAGTCTTTTCTTGTCTATTATTTAAAATCCACCTTACCAAGAACAACCAAACTTTACAGCATTATATTTTCTAATTCCATTCTCCATTTTTCAAAACCCTGGTATATCACACTATATTATTTTCCAATATCACGACATCCTAATTTACACAGGAATAACTTTTAAGATTCACAACTACAATTCACTAGAGGTTATCTGAAGTCTACCTATGATCAGAAATGGAGACTTTATGAGTAGCTAGGAAGACCATGGTTCAAACTCAAAATCTCACTCTAGTGTTTATTTTCTAAAAATTTTATTAACTTTAAATGTAAAAAGTTAATTCCCCAGGAAGCAGATTTTTTAAAATTATGCAGTGCATTTATTAAGGATTGTTCTCCAGGTCAAAGTCTGTTAGCATGAAGATCAAGAAAAAGGCAGTGTAAATGTTAATGTTGACCAATGAGTGAGCCTCAATAGAAGCCTCAACTTAGAGGGAGTTATGAAAATGAGATGCTACTCTACAGCTCTATTGGGTTGGGTCTTTGCATCGTCTGTCATTGGATTTCATAGGGCAACATTTTGAGCAAGTTGGCTTTTTTCCATTAGAAAATTCCAGAAGGTGACTGAAAGTTGATTTTCTTCAAAAGAAGATCTATGTACTACATTGTAACATTTTCATATATGTATATCTCTTACATTGAGATTTTTTATCTGTGAGTACAAAATTTGCTTTGCTACTTATTTCAATGCATACTATAGTTTACTTCAAGAAAAATGAGTATCTCTTTAATTCACTAAAATGATGCCCCACTCTGAAATGTTTCATGCAAGCTTAAGTGAATAAGTTTAAAGAACATGTCAAACAAAAATATGTCCTGGTAAAATCCAGAAATTAGAAAAAAATTAAGCAAAAGAGAAGAAAAACTAAAACTGAAAGTACTTTTTGCTTATGAGATGGGAGGAAAAGCTTCCTTTTGAGCACCTCAAAGGAGTCAGCCTGTCTGGGTGATCAAGATATTATCTTTTGTAATTAGGTACATAGACTTATTGTGAAGATCAAATGGGCATATGAGATAATGTAGGTAAAAACACACTTCTGAAAGAATAAAGAACAGGGAATTCTACACTGCATTATGTAAACTGAGTTTTCTTAAAAGAAGTTTAAACTGAAATGCCTTTTCAGTTCTCCCTCAGGAAGCCTTTTGTTCTCTTGCCATTGTAGTGCAGAATTTTCTGAGACATTATGTAACCTTTTAATTTGACTGACTGACACTGACATGCATTACACTCTGAATTTGCAGTATCCATGTCATTACTGCCAACCCAGAATCTGACCATCCTTTTCTGTATACTTTTGTCAGATTTTGTGAGTTATATAATCACATGTTACTTGAAATTAGTGACAACCACAATGATTGACAGGCTGGTACCCTAGTAAGTATGAAATAAGTATTAACTGAATGAATAAATTATTAATCTCATAACCTATTTCCATTATGTATTTTAGGATTTTCACATTGTGTAACTTTGTTGATGGCAATAAAATAGCACTAAAAATACACATCTAGGCTCGTTGTTCTTAATCAGATATTGAAGAGATTGTTGGAACTCTTTGAGAGTTTGATAAAAAAATAAATTACTTGAATAATTTCATACAAATTTTAACTTAACTTCAAAAGAGGTTGCAGACCTCACAAGATCTATTCATATACTCTATATTAAAAGCAAAGTCTAATCTAATTTGGTTATGATTTCCTAGGTTCCTATAATCTGACATAAATATGTGGTTCATACTTATGCAATGGGATTGTTTATTAATATAGTATATGTTCTGCTGAAGTGAACAAATATCTATTAATAAGTTAGATAATCAAATGCAACAGTAGCTACAATAACTTCAATTTCAAAATTTTGATCACATTTCAAGATATTTGCAACAGCTGTAACAAACTACACTTGATCTTAACCAAAAAGCCGAGAAGCGATGATTTCTCTTCAGATCATATAAATCTTTCACCTTTTACAAACTATATAAATCTCCTTAACTTTAATTGGTCAATATTACAGGTTCTGCTAATATGAGGGCTGTCTCTCTGGCCAATATTCATAATACTAAATTGCATTTTAAAGTGAGTGAAAATAGAAAAGTCACTTTATATCCATCCAAGTCAAAGAATTCCTTAGTTAAATGTTTCATATTAATAATAATTAGAATATTGACATTAAATGGCATATGAAAAATTTTTAGGTGAAAACATTTTTCATAAACCAGGATTTTGTGATAGTTGCACAGGTCAATAAATTTAATAAAAGTCACTGAATTGCATGCTTGCAAAGGCTGAATGTTTTGGAATACATAATATATATTGATAAAGCTCCCAAAAATTTGTAATTGTTTTGTAAAATCCCTGATCTGAGACAATAAGCATAATGTGATCTACAGCTTAAATCACAAATATAATTTTAAATGTTCAGGTAGCTACATTAAAAAGTGAATGAAACAAATGAAATTTTTTAAAATTTTTATTCAGCACAATATATCCAAAATATTATAGCATCAAAAATTAATATGAAAAATAATAACATTTTTATTGTTGCAGTAACTCTGTCAGAGGTGCTATGTACTTTACAATAGTGATATATCTCAAATTCAGTTTAGCCATACATCAAGTGTTCATTAGCCATTTGTAACCAGTAGCTATCATATCCTATAGTACATTTGTATACCAGAATCAAACTAAAGAAATATCTTTAGTATTTAAGACATAGTATAACTATGCTTAGTGTGCAATTTCCTAGCACATCCTAGAATACTCCTGGACTTTTCTGGAGTTTTCAGGGTGTTTTTTTTTTTTTCACTATGGGTGATACGATATAGTAGACAAGAGTGGAACACAGTGATAGGAAGAGCAAACATGAAATTGGTAGATAGGGGAAAAATGAAATAATGGTTTCAATTGGTGATGGATTTCTTTGTTGGATGAATTTTAGCATGGCTAAAGCTCTAAAGGAAAACAAGTACTATACCAAATTAAAACTGTGTGGAGGAGAAATATGATTTAAATAAAGTGGTTTATTTAGGTCATTACTGAAGTCATGAGTCCCTGGAAAGGAATTCTCTGTCAGGATGACAGATCTAAAATGCTAAACAACATTATATTTAGATAGTAAATGAGTTAATACAGACATTATTTAAATTTATTGAAGAATGTATACTAAATAAAATTTCCAAATGGAAAAAAATGAGCCTACAAAGTAAAGACACAATGATGAGATAAAATTTGAGAGATGAATGATAACAACATAAAGTATGAGTATCCCCTAAGTGCAAATATTAATACAAAGCAATACTATACTAACAAAAATGTGAATTTATTGATTAATGTCAAAAATTAAAGTTGGAAATAGTTCTAAATTTAAATTTATATTCATTAAAATGAAAATTTGATGCACCACAAAGACCACACATCTAAAATTTTGGTGCATAATAGCATACTTTTGAAGTTTTAAAGAAGTAACTCATAAAATTAAAATTAAAATAGTAATTCTATTAATCACAGTAAGAGTGATCAGAATACCTCTCTCACATATTGATGTCATATGACGAAATTAAGATAGAAACTATATATAAGATTTTATTTGATTAAAAATAATACATTTAATTAAAAATTATAGAAACTTCATCTTATCTGTTTTCAAACACCTTTTGTAAAACAAATACCTTTTGAAAGATTGATGAAATAATGGATTATATTGCACATTTTACAACATTGTAAGAATTTGTGTCAAATAGGCTATATTTTATAAGCATAAGAAATCGATCAAAGTTCTATGCATTTTTATAAGTGGAAAAACACATTAGAAAAATACTGTAAGCCAAGCAATATATAATAAGAATATTTTCAATTAATATAGGTGTATGAGATTACATCCTCACCAAGGAACTATGGATTTCTCTCTTTCCTAAAATCTTGTCAACACCTGTTATCTCTCTCATTTTCCATTCTAGCAGACACAAATATTTGCATCATTGAGGTTGTGATTTGTATTTCTCTGATCATTAGTAAGATTTATTACATTTGATATACCTTTTTATCATTGCAATTAAACTTTGGAAAAACATGTACATAGCCTTCACCTCTTTCATAAATGATTTACTTTGGCCAAAGAGAGACAAATCCTGCATTAACTTACTTAGATATGGAATCAAAAGTAACCAAACTCAAAGAAGATGAGATCTCTCCAGTGGTAGAAAGAAACATGCTAATGTTGTTTAAGAGCGCAAAGATTTACTTATGCAAGATCAATCAGTTTTGCAGTTCTAGCATACAACACAGGGTCTACAATTAAAGTTACTATATTTTATACATAAAGTTTGACAAAAATGCAGATTTTATGTTGTGTTTTTTAATTTGAAAATGGAAAACAAAACAAAAAACAAAAAACAAAGTGACAGAAGAATAATTTTATGACATAATTGCCTTGTCTGACTCCAGTGATGCTTTCACTACTTTGTGCTCACCTCTAAACACAAAAAATTATTTATTTACTTATTTATTTGGTACCAGGGATTGAACTCATGACCTTGTACTTGCCAGGAAGGCATTTGTGCCATTGAACTAAACTCTTGGCCCCTAACACAATTTATATTCATTAAATATTTACAGCATTTTGTGTGTTAGTCATAACTCAATAAATCAGTTTTAAAATAATATTAACTGTATCATAATTATGCTCACGTAAATGCGTGGAGTGCATCAAAATTCCTATTTTTTGATGCACTTCACGCATGCACGTGCTTTTAAGCTTATAAGGAGCAATTTTTTCGATAAAGAAATGAGTCGCAGGGAGAAAAAAATACACCTGGAAGAAAACAAAACTCGTCTCAAGTACTCTGTGAAGTATTGGTGCAGAACAGTGTGTTTTACTAGATTAAATCCGTACAGTACAAATTGGAAGAAACAAAATTTGGACTTCAATACTATAGTTATATAATATACAGCTGTAAATATTATGTGATCCTCCCTCCCTTTCTTCCTTAGATTTTTCCTTCCTTCCTTCCTTCCTTCCTTCCTTCCTTCCTTCCTTCCTTCCTCCCTCCCTCCCTCCCTCCCTCCCTCCCTCCCTCCCTCTTTCCTTCCCTTCTTCCTTCCTTCCCTCCTTCTTTCTCTCCCTCCTTCCCTCCTTCCTTCCTTCTTTTCTGAAAGAGTTACATGGAAAATGCCTCATGTACCTTTGTACCACTTTCTTTACTGTAGCAAAAAAGGTTAGGACACATGAAATTGTGGAACTGAGATAAGCAGGCCTGGAACTGTAGCAGAGCTGCCATAAATGTCATCATAGGTCAAAGAGTAAAGTTAAACAACTTTTGTTGCTGTTTTTTATTTAAATACAAATAAAAACAATGTATGCCAATGTTTTAAATATGCTATAAATTTATTATTCTTTTTAGAGCATATTTCTAGATATTAGTCTCCTTTTGTGTAGGTACAGTTTGCTAAAAACGAAACTATTTCAGAGCCAGGATTTATACCTCTGCCTTTATTTATAATTTCCTGAAAATAATGATTAGCTTCACAAATCCTTAAAATAGTCAAAAAGCAATACTGCAAAAAATAGAAAAGTGAGGACAAAGTCACACTGTTAAGATGAACTGCATATATCAAATTATAGTATCACTGTTAAACTTTTGCTATAATCAGCAGATAATGGTCATATAAATGTACACCACTCAAGTGATAGGAATGGTGTTTGAATTTAATAGTCTCAAACTAAAGAAAACATTAAGGGGCTAAATGGAAGATAATGAAAACTCAACCATACAAATATTTAAATTGATACTTAAAAGGAACTTCATATTTTCACTGTGATATTTCTAATGTTCATTGCTTTTGGACAAAGCTATTAGTGCCACACACAGGAAAGATGTTAGAGAATATGCTACCCATTTGCTTGTTGTTGTTGCTAAAATGAAAGTAAATATTGGTCATTCAAAATTTTAAAACTTGATCACAAATGGTAATATATGTAATTGATTACTAAGCACAACTCTTAAGAGTAAAATTCAGTATGTTAAAATGAATGCTTGTTAAACTCACATCTGCACGTTCCTATTTTATGTATGTATTTATTATACTGTTAAATACATTCTACACTTAATAATGCATCATAATTTTCCCCATAGTGTTACATTTTTATAGTTTTAACTTCATGTCTACCATTCATACTATAATGTATTTATTCATTCAAATACTTTGACATATATCTGGGTTCCAAATGTTAGGTGTTCTAGATAATATACTAGAAAATATTTCTTTAGGCACAATTTCCAAGTCTAAAATAAGTGGCCAAATGTTATGGTTCTTGATGTACATTAAAAATTTATTTACTTGTTTTACTGGTTTATAACAGAAACAACAATGAAAGAGTAGACTAATTTAAAAACAGGATGCCTTCCGTGATTAGACTCAATTAGTCTCCCTTAATATATGTAATATGGCATCTCATTATTGTTCAAACTGCATTGTTTTACCTTTTGCCGAAAAAGTATTGTCTCTATGTTCCTTTTTTAATTTTATATTTTCTTAACCATTTATTCTTTTTATGAATTGATATCTTAATTACATTCATATGAATTAGTATCTTCTTTTTTATCATTATGGTTGCAAATTCTCTATGTTATATATTAAAATACATAATTTTTTATTTTTCTTTCATGATCTGTTAGAGGTCTCAAATTTTAAATAATTGAATGTCATTGCTTTTAAAATTTTCTTTTATTTAAATAATGCAAGACTTTAATCTACCCGAATGCTTTATGTATACATGATTAATTTTCTAGTAGCTTTTCTATAGTATAATATAATATACAATTTTCTAATTTTTAGTATATATCAAATTTATATAAAATATAAATATAAATTATTTTATCACATATTCAATAATTAGCAAGATTGTTTCTATAAAAAAACAACAAAACAACCAGATTTTAAAATAAGATTTCTTCTCAAAGATACTGTAAGTTATTCATGCATTAATTATCCAACAATCTTTAACTGATATAATATTTTGAGATGTTTTATTTTATTACAGATTCACATGTAATTAGGTCATTTAATATCTGTATCCAGGGACGAGTACACGACCAGGAACAAGGAGCCCAGTCTGTTCATGCCCGTTTACTCAAAGCCCATGCAGTCTGGGTTATTGGCTCCCATTTACTTCAGGCCAGATATGGCCTTCTTCTCTGGTTTCTATTCTATTTTATTGGTCTGAATGTCTGCTTCTGTGCCAGCACTGTAGAATAATTATCCCTTTAGCTTGGTAGTATACCTTGATTTCCAGGATTGTAATAGTTACCACTTAACTCTTAATCAGGACTACTCTGGGTCTTTTCCAGTTCCACATGAATTTGAGAATTTTATTGTTCTAACTCTTTGAAGAATGCTTCTAGGGTTCTGATAGCAAGTACAATAAATCTATGTATCATTTTTCATAATATGACAGTTTTCTCAATATTGATTCTGACTAGGAACAAAAGATAACTTTTTCATTTTTTAATGTCTTTTTCAATCTGATATTCAGAGTACTATAGTTTCCCTTAGACAAGGCTTTCTCCTACTTGGTTAGGTTGATTCCTAGATACTTAATTTTTTAAAACTACTCCGAATGGGATTGATTTTCTGATTTCTTTCCAGTGAATTCATTATTGGTATACAAGAAGACTATAGATTTTACGTGTTGATTTGGTAGCCTGCCACAATGTTGAATTTGTTTATTATTTCTAAAAGTCTTCTGGTGGTATTTTTTGCAAGTTTCAGTGTAAAGGATCATTTCATCTGCAAAGAACAGTAGGCTGACTTCCTATCTATGAATATCCCTTTTATTTTTTTTCTCCTTTCCTGTTTCTCTAGCTACAGTTTGGACTACTAAATTGCAGCAGAATGGTGAGATAAACAACTCTTCCTTATTCCTGATGTTAGATGGACTGCTTTTAGTTTTTCTCCATTTAGTATGGTAAGGGGATTTATCATAAGTGTTTTTTCTCAGTTTGACATAATGTCTTTCTATCCCTATTTTCACCAGGGTTTTTACATGAATGGGTTTTGGTTTTTGTCAAAAACTTTTTTATTGAGATTATCGTGTGGTTTTAACTCTTAATTTCATTCATGTGATGTGTTGTTTCTCATCCCTCTCATTTCAGTGACCTCTAGAGTTACAAAGTGGTTTTATCAATTTATATAAGATGTTTATTTCCACTCCCACCCCATGCTTATAGATTCTAATTGCCACATGAATTTATCTTTAGCTCTTGTGTCCTCATTTTTCATAACCAAAGAGGCAAGAAATGTGTAATTGTTCAAAAATATGATCAATATTTTCTGTGGCAATTTCTCAGCTATATGCATCCCCCCTACCTTCTTCCTATGAAGAAGTTTTAGTATTTCAGTGTGTAGCTAGATCTTTGGACATGAAATGGACTTCATGCCATGCATCAAGGTTCTGTTTGCTGTTATTTATCACAGATTATTTGCTTTGCCCTACTAGGGGCACAAAAGTTCCAGGAAAGCTGGGTAATAATGACTTCTGGAGAAAATACCTGGCTGTGGCCATGCTTTGCCTTCTTTTCCTGAAAGTTCTGTGTATTGCTCTAAGGGATTAAGTCTTCAGATTACAAGTGATATCCCACCAGCGATTTGGAGTGTGTTTGTAATTATTTTCCCAGTTCTCACCTGTGTTGAGGCATATTTAGCCACACTGAAAAATGCTGTCTCTCCAAGTCTATTTGGTGACCTCCTGAATTTACGTGTGGTTTCACTTTTTATTATAGCTTTTGTGTGTTTCATTTGCTAATTTGCCTATTTAGCATGTATTCTTCTGTTTGTAACACCGTCTCCTCCTGAATCCACTGTCTTACTGACTTCAGTATGTATCACAGAACTATCTGTAAATATGGCTTCTTCTATGCATCCAAGATGGAAATCTATGATGCTTTTAGTATGCACAATGATTATCATTTTGCTTTTTTCATAGAAACAACAAGAATTATTTAATAGATTTCTGCTTGCTTGTAATAAAACTACTATTCATTATGTATTTATTGAAAATTTATTTCATATACATTATTCCATATAATCCTCATCTAAAATTCTACTAAGTGTATTAATTTTCTAGGAATGATGCAACAACTTACCACAAACTGAGAGGCTTAAAACAAAAAGAAATTCATTTTCTTAAAGTTCTGAATGATATAAATTCAAATTCAAAGTAGTGAAGGAGTTTCATTCTCTCTGAAAGGTTATGAGATTACACCCTTAATTCTTTCCCTTTCTAATGAACAATCCTAGATGTTTCTTGGATTATAAACACACCACTTCAATTTCTACCTATGTCTTTACATGAGTTTCCCCACTCTGCCTGTCTCTTTTTCTTCTCTATCACTTACAGGTACACTCTTTTGTATGCATGGCCCAGCCTAAATAAGATGGTCTCACTTGAAGTTCATTATGTGTAAAGTCTTTATTTCTAGGCAAGATCACTTTCACAAGCACTGAGGGATAGGACTTGAACATGTCTTTTGGAGCCACTACTCAACCTGCTAAAACCTGTGCAGTCACTCCCCACAATTCAGCCTCATTACACAGGTAAAATAAATTTCCTTATTCTTGCTGATGTCCCAAAGTACTGGCAACTTTTAGTCTGGAATCTTGATACTCTAAGATTGTCCCAAATCATCAAGTCATGTATCACTTTCACTTAGCAGTTTCTTCCTCAATTTATCTTTTCCTTTATTTACTTTGAAGCAACACAAAGAATCCAGGCCTCTCTTTCAACACTTTGCTTGGCTATCTCTTTAACTACATATCCAGATTCATCATTTACAAGTGTTGCTTTCCACTGAAGTATAAAACATAATTCATTTATTTTTGTACTAGTGCATGACAAAGATCATTTTTCTACACTGTGTAATAAATGCGTTCTAACTGAGTTTGAAAGCTTCACAAGATGAAAATTCATATTTATAATAACATTTGGTTCATTATTACTTAGGTTCTATTTTGGAGCTGAACTTCACGTTGTATAGAAGCCCTTATATTGAACTATATTGCCAGGCCAATTTTATTTTTATTTTGAGACAAGGTTTATCCTAAATCTTTAAATTCCTCAGGCTGAACTCAATCTTGCCATTTTCCTGCCACATTCTCCCAAAGTGTTGAGATTATAGGCACGTGCAAGCAACTCAGTTTTATACATATTCTCAAAAATGATACAAGCATTCTTTAATCCTTCTATTATTTCCTTCTGAGAGCTCATTAAAAGTTTCTTTAATGTTTATATTTCTACCAAGAATCTCTTCAAAACAATTTAGGGATTTGTATCAAGTGTCTTAAAATTCCTCCATTCTCAAAGTTACTTTTACATATTTAGTTATTTAGGTATTTGTTACAGTACCGCTCAACATCCTACAATCAGATCTATATATTTTCCAGGGTTTCCTTTACAAGTTTCCACAAACTAGATGGCATAAAATAGAAATCTATTTGCTTATATTTCTGGGGACTTGAAGTATAATGTATTTATTTATTTTAATATTGAGGTATATTTAAGATGCTTTCAGGTTTATCCATTATGAATTTTACTGTTACCAAAATCATAGCAACAGTAATTTGGGGAAAATAAATAAAACTTAGTATGAATTTTAGGTTGAAATTAAAATTATTTTCAAGACCATGACATATCTTGTGAACTTTTAAAACTTTTTATTGATTTTAGGAAATTTTGTATAGATTACATAAGAATCTTTATATGAGGAAGCATATTATCTCCAAATAGTGGCAGATATTTTTCTCCCTTTACAAGGTGTCATGCTTTTTTACTTCATTTTAATTTTATTTATTAAGACTTCTAATACAATATGAAGCAACAAAAGGAGAACTGAATATCATTGTATTACTAACACCATTTTTAAGAAAGTACTTATTATTATACTATTAAATATTAGGTTAGATTTTGCATTTATTTTAGATATATTTTAGTATAGTGTAGTTTTCTTTTATTCTTCAAGATTGTTAAGATTTTATGATTGTAGTTCAGTTCAACTGTTAAAATATTTTGTGCATTTTAAAAAAATTTTAATTATCATGAATTACATTATATTACATTACAGGACATTTTTTATTTTCCTTTTTTTCCTTTCTTCCTCCTCCCTCTCCAGTTTCCCCTACTTTTTTCAGAATTTCTTCCTATATCACAATGTCTATTATATATTTTTGTCCTTATTTACACTTTCAGTTTCTTAAACCAGAGAGACAATCAAACATTTACACATGTGTCTGATTTATTTCACTTGAATATGGTCTCAAGGTGCATCCCTACCTAGAAATGTCCCATGCTCATCATTCTTTATGGCTGAGTAATGCTCCAGTGTATTAAAAAAGAACATCTTTAGTTTGAGCTGTTTCTAAGACCTAGCTAATACAAACTGTGCCACTAGAAACTTGGTTGTGTGTACATTGATGTGGTATGATGTTTTCAATTATTTTTGTAGATACCAAGAACAGAATAGCTGGGTCAAATGTGACCTCAAGTCCTAATTTTATGAGGAATATTCACACTGATTCCTATAATGAATGCACCAGTCTGAGCTTCTACTAACAGTGGAAAAGTACTACTTTTCCCCAGAGCCTGATATTATTTGTTGTTGGGTTATTTCTTGACAGTAGCCAACTTTTCCAGAGTGAGATGGAATCTCAGTATTTTAATTTTCATTACTCAAGTTATCAGTGATTTTGAAGGCTTTTTTCATGTATTTATTTGCCATTTGTACTTCATCTGAGAAGTATGCATTCAACTCACATGCCCATTTTTTGATTGGGTCATTAAATTTGAGGACTCTGAGTTTTTTTTCAATTCTTCATGTGTTCTATATATTAGTCCTTTGTCTGAATAACAACTGGTTAAATTGTTTTTCCCTTCTGAGGGCTGTTTTTGAGTATTTTGCTGTGTAAAATATTTTTTAAAATATAAGATCTCAGATATTGATTGTTTGTAGTATTTATTATGCAATTAGGGTTTTTTCATTAAATCATTTCACAGCTTTTTTGTCTTCCAGAAGATTTAGGGTTTCTGTTCTTTTTTGTTGTTGTTGTTGTTGCTGTTGTTTTTGTGTTTTTTTTGATACCAGAGATCGAACTCATGACCATGCACTTGTGAGGCAGGCTCTTAGGCCTCTGAGTTAAATCCCTGGCCCAGTGTTTCTGTTTTAATACATAGTTTTGATCCAATTTGATTTTAGTGTAGTGCATAGTGAGGGGTGTTGGTGTAGTCTTTGACATGTGGAAAGCCAGTTTATCTAGCATCACTTTTAACCAGACTATCTACCAGTGGCAGTGTTTCTTCCCTTTTTCAAAGGTAAGGTGGCTGAGTATGTTTGGAGATAATTCTGTATATTCTAATTTGTTCCATTGACACTTGTGTCAGCTTTTTGACCAGTACCATGATTTTTTTTAAATCGTAGTAGCTCTGTAGCATAATTTCAAGTTAGAAATTGTGATGCCCTCTTCCAGAACTTTTTTCACTATTCTATGTCTTTTTTGATTCCAAATTAATTTTATAATTGTTTTCTATATTTTTGTGAGATATGCTAACTATATTGATTGGGACTGCATTAAATCTCTGTCACAGTTTTGGGAGTATGTACATTTTCACTGTGTTGTTTCCTTCTACTCAGAAAAAAAGATTATTTTTCATTTTCTAATGCCCTCTTCCATCTTCTTTTTCAGAGTACTATAGTTTTCCACGTAAAGGTCTTTTATTCATCTATTAGATTGATTCTTAAATATTTTATTTTTGGTCCAATTATGAGGTTTATTTTCTCTGATTTCTCTCCCAATGAGTTTTTTAATTTGAGTACAAGAATGCTATTGATTTTTGTATGATGATTTTCTCTCCAGCTGCACGATTGAATGTGGTTATAGAAACTTGAATTCCTTGGGTGGAATTTTTGGGGTCTTGTATGTAGGGTACAGCAAATGATAATAATTTAACTTCTTCTTTTACTATTTTTAGTCTTTTTATCTCTTTTTCTTTTGTAATTGCTTTGGCTTATGTTTCCAGAACTATATTGAATGGGAGTGGTGATATTGGGCATTCTTGTCATGTTATTTCAGAGCCAAAGTTTTCAGCTTTTGAACATCTATTATGATGTTGGATTTTTTTTTGTTAGAGATGGTTTGTATCAGATTGATATAAAAACCATCTATTCCAACATTCTGTAGGGAAATGTGTAGGAAAAAAGTTCAATGCCCATTTTTAATATGAATTGGCACTGGACTTTGTTAAATGTTTTTTTCTGAATCTATTTAGTTGATCATATGATTTTTCTCCTTTGCTCTGTTAATATGGTGCATTGTGTTTATTGGTTTATAAATATCTGAAGCATCCCTGAATCTCTGGCATGAATCCTACTTGGTCATGATGTATAGTCTTCTATATGATTTGCTGCATTCTGTTTTTTTTTCAGTATTTTACTGGGGAGTTTTTGTCAATGTTCATTAGGGAAACTGAGCTGTAGTTCTCTTTTTTGACCTATATTTGAAAACATATCATTCCATGTGCAGCTGAGAAGAAAATGTGTTCTGATGTTGCAGGGTGGAACATTTTGTAGACATGTACTGCATCCATTTGTTCACAGATTTGGTTCAGTTCTGATATTTCTTTATGAATTTTTGTCTAGTTCACCTGTCTTAGTGACAGTGAGGTATTAAGATTATGCATTACAATAGCTTTAGTGTTTATTTTATTTGGCATGTCCACTACAATTTGTTTTAGGTAGTTGAGTAACCTGAATTTGGTGTGTATGTATTTGTAATTTTTATCCTATTTTTAGAGTTTTCCCTTAACAAATATGTAGTCACTTTTTTAATCTCTTTTGATCAACCTTGGCTTGATGTTTACATTATCACCAACACAATAGCTCCCCTACTTTTTTCTATGTTCTTGTACTGTGGAGTATTGTTTCCCATCATTTGACTTTCAGTCTATGAAATTTTTTAAATCAAATTTATTTTTTGAATGCAATGTATTTTTGGATCTTGTTTTTTATTTATTCTGCTTGTCGGTTTCTTTTCATTAGTGAATTGAGATCATTTATATTGGTGATTATACTTGATATGTATTGGCTTATCCTCATCATAATATTTTCCTCCTAATGGTTCCCTGTCTCTGTCCCCTACTTAATTGCTTTTCCTGCCTTGTGGCTTCTTTATGTTTGCAATTTTGGAATTCTTATGTTTAATATTTCCTTCCAGATATGTTTCAAACCCTTTGTAGAACAGATTTGATTGTAATGAATTTATTAATTTTATTTTCATGGAAATATTTTATATTCTCATAATTCTGAAAGAAAATTTTGCAGGATATATAAATCTGGGTTGCAAGAATTTTTACCATCAGCACTTAAAATAATAGAACCATTCTCTCCCTGACTTAATAGTTTGTGTGGAAAAGTCAACTGTGATTCTGACAGTTTTAACTTGTAGGTAATATATTTCTTTTCTATAAAAACTTGTAATATTTTATTATTGGGTTCAATTTTTTGAATCCTGATTGTTATATGTTTTTGTGTAGATTTATTTTTTCATATATATTTGGATTTCTGTATGCCTCCCTTTTCTGTAGGTCAAATTATTTTTTCAACCTTGGAAAGTTTTCTGGGAATTCTTCTCCTGAACACGTTTTTCATGTCATTTTTGATGACTCCTGCCTTTTCATTTACTCCAATATATCTTATGCTGTTCTTCTTTGCATCATCTAAAAGTTGTTGGATTGTTTTATGCTATTTATTTTAAAGAGAATAAAATAAAACAAGACAAAACAAAACAGAAGAAGCACATTAGAAGACAACAATGCAAGCAACACAGCACTTCAAAACAAGACAACAGAGAACTATCAGTGATTCCTGAGCTCTGCATCATGTTGGAACTTTGGGCGCTGGGAGAACAGGCAGCCTACTCGCTGCCCTGGTAAGCAGCTGGAGGCCTGCTGGGGCGCGGGCTAAGGATTAGACATCAATCCATCCCCCCGTTAGCAAGTTGGCACCGGTAGTCTGAGTATCTCTTAGGAGGATGAATGTATTCAGCATGGCAGGTAAGGGGTATTTCCTTCTACCATCTCTTTGAAGGCAAATATTTATATTTTTATCACTGTTTTGCTCAGGTTTGATTAATGGTACTGCTGTATTCAATATTCTGTTTTTATAAGTTCTATATTTCCTTCCATTTTGTTCTATCTGATTGAAAGTACAGCTAATGTGAACAGAATAGGATGTACTATTTTGCCTATTGCTGGTATCCTGGTGACCTGCTGTGAGGTTCTGTGCTAGTTTCACTGCACTGTGGTCGCATGGGTTTGTTCTGTCTTGTTCTGCTGTATTTTGCCACCTTCAAAAAAAAAAAGTGGATAATCAAGTAACAAAATACCTCGAAAAATCTCCCAACTCCACCAAAGCTGATCCATGGAGCATGGATGAGAAGAAACTGAAAAACAAGGCAACAGAATTATATAAGGTAATTAAAAAGTAAATAACAACAAAACAAGTCAGTAAGCTACTGAGCAACCTGAAACAGGATAAAACTAAACATATAATTCATTTAAAAAGTAAAAGGAAGAAAAGATAGTGCTCTAGAGGATATGGCTGCATATATGTTGAAGTGTGTAGGTTTGATAACCATGTTGCTAAGTTGTTGCTGGATCATTGAACTTCTTTGCAGTCTCACTGTTTGAATGTCCACTTTGTATGATTTAATTATGTAACTTGAAAAACTATGTCTAAGAAGACAATATGTAATTTATCAACTAGTGATTTCTTACTGCTTATTTTTTTTCTAAAATTCTTTATTGTTTCTACCACTTTTTCTGTTTTGCTTTTTTTCTCTTTAAATAAAATTAAAAAAAAAAAACAA
>PVLA01009889.1:0-69629 GCA_004027455.1 Hydrochoerus hydrochaeris
TTCTCCTGTCCCCTTTGGGACCAAAAAACTCTATAGTAGTATTTTAAAGCATTTCCTAATGTTTCCCATCTTTTAGTATCAATGGAGCCCTCCGGAGGGAACCAGGGGCAAGTTTAATAAATCTTTTGTTTTAACCCTTATCTCTCTCGCTTTGAGGGCCTTACTAAGGCCGGCAACGAACAATTTGTGTTCACTTAACACTTGACCCAAGCCGATTACGTTCACTTACCGTGATTCGGACAAGACGTCAGGCAGTCATCTGTACAGATCACAGGGACGGAGTCCCCCCAGGTACCTTGGCCACGGCTTTTCCTCTGTGAATGATCCTTCATTGACCTCCTCGTATTGGGGCCCTCACGCTGGGCACCACTTGATCCGGCCTGCAGACCAATGCGTGGGTTTTCCCCTAGAGGAAGGAAAACAGGGTGGGGGCAGGGTGAAGAGAGAGAGACGGAGGCAAGTTGAAGTTTCCCAATCAAACCTCGTTTATTGAACAATGTTCCTGGCTTATAAAGAAGCAGGGTCGGGAAGTTAAGGATGGGTCGCTGTCATTTCCTGGGTGGGGTGAGAGGATCCTGGGAAATGTAGGCCGACGCACTGGACGCCCACAAGAGGGAGAGATGGAGCAGCAGCCATGAAGTTATCATGCTGCTCCCTACAGGTCCAGGGTCACTATACTCTCACACTAGCTCGAACACCTAGTTAAACATAAATTAAAAATTAAAGATTTTAGCTGAATTCTTTCTATCATTTTATAAGAGTCTCATCCTCTTCTTCAAGGCACATATCTTCCATAGATTTGAGGCTTTTCCAAGGTTTAAGTTGTTCTCAGGTCTTCAATTTTTAAAGATTTCAAAAATGTTGTGATTTAGTGGGTCATGAGACCTAAATTTGTTGTTAACACAGTAGCAGTAATAGTTTCTACATCCTAAATCAAACCTTTTTATTTTGTTTGGACCCACTTTTGGTCAGTTTTATTTAGGTAGAGTGTTTCTTGTTTCCTTTAAGCTTTATGCTTGATACATACATTAAAAGTTTACATATAATATACTTGATGATATAAAGTTAAATATGAAACTTTTTTTACATAAGCATTTTGGTCCTTTGAAAATGTGATTTATTCTGAAAATACACTATTTGGGATGGTACTAGTACCGTGGCATTTCAATCATAGATTATATGATTTTTCTTTCTGAATGTCTGTTAAATTTTCTACCTTCAAAGTTTTTCAAAAGACCTTATTGTGATATATATTGGTAGTAATTATTATGTTTCATCTTTTATTATGGATCATTTTCTCCTTTAAGCATACTGTTTTTTGATATTTTCTATTTTCTCTATGCTTCACAACATAACCACATACACACACATTAAACTTGTATTTATTCTGTTCTCTTCTGTAGTAGTATCAATTAAACATATGTAATGCTAACTCATGTCTTTCACAAATTTAATTTCCTTATTAATTGTTTTACAATTTTTTTTCTTCATGATGCTAGAGATTGAACGAAAGACAATTGCACTGAATCACATCTTCAGCCATTTTTGTTTTACATGTCGAGACAGACTCTGGGTAATTTGAAACTCTTTTGCCTCAGCCTTCAAGAAGGCTGAGATTATAGGCATACATCCATAAGACTGGCCTGCAATCTTTCTGTTAACTTAAATTTAACTTTGCATTTTATTTTTAATCTAATGTCCTTGATTCACTTACACTGTTAACAGTTTCACCTGTGCTTCTTATGGATTCTAGGGTAGTGTTAATTTTTGGAATGCAGTAACATTTTTCCATTCATTTTCTAAGTTTGGCATCTCATATTCCATGTCATTTCTATTTTACTATATCTTCCTAAAGATAATCCAGTTTTGTTTTCTCTAATAAATGTATAGGTTTTAGAAATTTCTTAATATTTTCTTCTAAACCCTGTGGCAACTTTTCTGATATACAATGCTTATCTTCATTTTTTATGTTTTGTGTACCATATATATGAATATTTGCATATTCCTCATCATTTTCTTTATAATTACTGTTACTTTTTCTTGGAGCATTTCTATTTTAAAAAGATGTTATAGAATTTTTTCTATAACAGGGTGAAGGGTACAGTAAATAGTGTGAGGCAGGGAAGCACCTGTCTGTCTCATTTGTCTTGGACTGTGGCTTAGTCAATAGTCGTTTGCTCCTCCCCCTTGCTTCTTTTTGCTCTCCCTTGCACCCCAATGGACTGCGACAGTTTGCTTCAGTGTCCTCTAGGACTTTAGCCATGGCCTCCCTGGCTATCCAACAACCATTCTCCTCCAACACTAGTGGAGCCAAGCTACTGCCCCTCCCCACTCCTGCCACTGTGTTTGAAAAGGAGAGAACACACTACAGTGTGTAAGCTAAATGTGTGGGAGCACTCTGGGCCCCTTATTTGTATACCCAAAATTCTCGTAAGCCTTCCAAAAGAGTCCCTGGCTTTGACAATCACCTTCCCTGAACACAGTTCTTTATAAATAGAACTTTCCAGGCACTCCCAACGTTTTAGTACAGGAGCAGTTCCTCCTTTGAAATATTCTCTCTACTACAGCACAAGACCTGTTGAATTAAAGAGTCACTTCAGTGTTCCTGTAAACCTGATTGTGGATTTATTTCTGGAGTAATGTGGGCACCAAAAGTCCTATAAAACTATTCAGAATTTTTATCCTGAGAATATGGACAGATTGAATAAACAGGGGTGTTAACACTGATGAGCTCCAAAGACCAGCAACCAATGAAGTCCAGCAGCTAATGAAGACCAACAGTTAATGGTGGCAGCTGGCAGCCACAGCAGAGACATGTCACCTGACAGAGTTGAACTATGGTATCCAACACAAGCTGGGATGAAATGGTGATAACAGGTTGCAGAAGTGACCAGCAGTGGCTGATTCATGAATTCCATCTGAATTGAAGGAGGGGTGAACAAGTATTCTCAATTAGGGTTTTCACCCTTGAACCCAATAGCACCCTGATGTTGCATCTACTACATTTTATCATTTTTCTTTATTAAAAAAAAACAAATGATTGAGCATTTAAAATAAAATTAAAATGTTATGGGCTATGTTGTTTTGTCTCCCATTTATTAAAGTCTGTCTAACCCATACATCAGATGTGAGTGAGCATATATAGAGAAGTTCTGATATTTCAAGTGAAGCTCCAAGAGTCATCTTTAGTGATAAAAAATTGAGAAGTAGCCCAAAGTGCAGATTTATGAGAACAACAATTGCAGCTTAATATACATGGCTTTATGGATGATTTATTATGTAAAAATAAAAGAATCTTATATGACCAATAAGAAGGAGTTACATCAAATTCTCTACACAGCCTTTAATTCTGAGGCCCCTGCAACTGAATTTGTTAGACTATTTTCACACAATCATTTGCAGGAAATAAAATTATATGAGTGCTTCTGGTGGGGAAGTTTTGGTTATGTATTTAAGTGCAATGTGGCTCTACAGTTGTGTACAATGTAAACATATTTGATTACAATTTGGACTATATAATCACAGTTTAAGGAAGGTATTATAGTCAATAAGTAAGTGAAAAGTCCAACCAGAATTTAAATTAATGTTAAGAAAAAATTAACTCAAATGAAAAAAGAATTAAAATAGATCTCTCATTTTTAAAACTTTCACCCTTATTTAAGTTCTTTAATTTTTTCTAGATAAATAGATATGTATTTCTTATATTACACCATAGCCACTTCATTCAAATATTTTAGAAAATAGAAAATAACCTTTAAATTGTTACAATATATTTATAGGGATACTTTAACCCCATGAGACATTTTATCTAAAATAGATTTTGAAAGACCCAAATTGGTGGAAAAAGAAATATGGAAAAAATTACAATTAAACCCAAAGTGATTCATATTAAATTTTTAGAGTACTTTGATTCTTGAGCACTCAAAATTCACACACTGTGTAGTATATAAAAAAATCATGGGTGACAGGATTTAGCAGTATGTGATTTGAGAGTTCATTAAATCTAGAACCAAGGTAAATTTCTTCTATTTGCCCCAGAAATCAATCAAATTAAATTTAACATAAGTTCTGCATGAAAGATAAGGATGAACCATGTTTTGCATTCAGTTGATGAAACAAATGAATTTACCAGAATTGGACCCCATAGTGACAAGCTTTGTGATCACAAGTATGCTTGTCATGTCAAGATGGTAATTCACATAAGCCATGCCTATTCTGTCAGTGATGTTGTAGATTGCTATTTTTTATTTTCTTTCTTACAGGTTTTCAATTGCAGAAGTCCAATTACCCCGTGCAGATCAAATCTCAGTGCTGAAGAAATTTCTATTTGCTATTAGATCTTTCAATATTAACGAGTCTTTTGTGGCAGCAATGTAGATAAATTACCTGCTTTTTAAAAAATTTTTAACATGTTAATTGTTAAGCATGATAGTGTTATTTAGCTCTAAACCAAAAAAATTTTTATGTTTAAATAACAAATCATGATCTATTTTCTTAACTAGCAACATTAATGCATCATCCAGGCTCACATGTGCAGAGAAAAAATGATTCTCAGCTTTCAGAAAGGTACCAACCTGCATTACCTCAGGGTGAGATCTAATGCTATTGCAGAAAAGTTGAAATGGATATTTTCATACATTTCACATGTTCTGTAAAACTCACTTTTCATCTTCAGATAATAAAAACAGACAAAGTACTTGAAATTTATTACATTTGTCATTTGCTTTACCAGAAGTATTTTTTATTTGGCATTTGATTGACTTTTAATTTGAATGACAGCTGAAGTCTTTAATAAAGTCTTGAGGTGTTCATAGGTTGTTTAGAGCCTCTTAAATCCATAAAGGATCAATTATAAGGCCTCCAACTTTACCTCTGAAATATTCTTGTGGCTCACTGCAAGACAGAGGAACCAAGAAGCTGTAGACCTGACTCTCATGTGATTTAAAGATGACTCAGTGTCTGAAGCACAATTTTTCATTTATATATTCATAAGTCAGATATTTTAATTACTATCGTAGTGTAAAATTTATTATACCCAAAGCATTACTTGCACTACTTAAATGCTATTTAGTAAAGGGGATTGCATAAATAATTAATGTAATATTTACTAGAAAAAGTGAAAATAAAAAACATACTGATGAATAGTGGAATATAATTAGTTGATTCGTATGATTGTTTCATTTAGAGAAACTGTATGCATTCATTGTAATGTATACAATATTGCTTTGCTTATCTGCTAACTTTACCAGCTTTCAGGAGCCTTACTTTTATTCTACAGTTAAAGGGTTCCCAGAAACCTCAACATTGGGCACTGGAACTTTCTTTTCTAAAACAGGACTTTAAAGGTTATGTTCTGTGACTTCATGTTTGTGAATTACCACTTTATCTGATTCATAGGGACTCAAAGTAGCTTATCAGAGCTTCAGGCCACCTATGGTGCCATCAAAATACCATACTGATCAAGCGCATGAGAGGAAACCACCTGAAGTTTTGTACAACTGCCTCACTCATTTTGGCTTCAATATTTCCCAGTTGTCTGGGAACATGTAATAGTTGCTCATGAATTTCAAGCCCTATTTTTGGTTCCTATAACATAGCTTTATCTACTATAGGATGATAATCCAATCCTAACAATATTCTATAATTCAATTTTTTAAACAACATCAACCAACTCTGTTGTAGCTTAAATTCTTTGAAAATCTGTCTGGTAATCCTGAGACCCTGTTGTCTTTTCTAAAGGAAATCATTGCCAGGCTTACTGCAGTATTTGCACCTATCTGGGTTTTGCAATGTACTTATCATCATAATTGTTCAGTTTTTGGCATGGAACAATATGATCTGTTGTCCTTAATCTAAGAATGACTGTGATCTAACCAAAAGCCCCACAGTCATGGTTGGTTTATGAGTCTGAATCTGGCCATGAGGATTTCTACATCTGGAATGTCTCTAGATGATATGCTTTGTGTGCCTCTAATCCAGCATTTCTTTGAATAACATTCACAGAGATTATCATAACTAAGTACTTTATACTTCTGGGAAGTTGGTGGAATGGTGAGCAGCAGATAAAGTGTCTCCAAGAGTTGTTCCCTCAACACTGGAATATAGCAATGTGATAAAGAGAAGAGGCAGGAAGTGGATCCCTGAAACAAGAAAGATCTGAAGTGAGAATTGAAGCCCAAGGGGAGAGTAAAGAGAAAAACATCAATAAAGAGTAAGAAGGTGACAGGTGGCACTTTCTTCCTAAGTCTGAACTTCCTGTATAAGACTAACTACTAGTAATCCCAGACTCCTCCACAGAGAAATGCACCAGTGGGACAGGGCAGTGGACAAGGTAGAGTGCAGTGGTTGGTGAGTTATTTGGGTTCAGGCATCCCACAGGAAATGCTGACTGATAAGAAGCCATCTTGCAGAAAGCCTAACAGAGCTCAGAATTGAAAACAACTGCTGGCTTCATCTAGTGGCTCCCAACCAAGTTCAAGTCAGCAGGAGGCATATGTACTTCTGCATGCTGAATGAGCCTGGTTCCAGCTTCATAGTCAAATGCCAAACTTAAATTAATGTCAGTAGAAATAAAAGAGCACACTTTCTGGGGTTATCCACTACTCTGCCATAAAGCTACTACTGGCTTGCCAGGGCTCATCAGCATGGATCTGGACTACTTCTACCCTCACCATCTACTAATAACAGCAGTACACATATTTAAGTAGAAATTTGTTTTTCATATATTCTTAACTTACTTTTACTTTTTTTCTTGTTTATTTTAATTTTTTCTTCATCGTTTGTTTTTAGATTTATATAAATGTGAATGTTTATATAGATTTATATGAGATTTTTGTTGTTGTCATTCTATTCTTATTTTTATTTATTTTTTTCATTCCTTCATGTCTTTTTTACCAATTCCTCAGCCTGCATGGTCCTCCATTATCCTCCTGCCTTGCTTTTAATTTCCTCTCCTTCTTCTATTTCTCTCTAATTTATTTTAATTATTCTCCCCTTAGTGTAAAGTTGCCATATTGAATCTTATTACTGCATATAATTTTCTGGTTCATTTCAAATTTTGTTATTTTATTGAAAATCTAGTTCATATGGTGGAAATTAGTAGTTATCTCAGCTTGTCATTTTCTAGACTGTGTTTGATACTATTGTTATTGCTGGTTGTACCACTTAACCAAAGTGACAGAATTGTTCTAACCAGTTTTTCTTTCTGGTATTCCATGATTGAAATTGCCTAAGGATAATGAAAAATACTACATTCAATGCCAAAGAACCAATGACTGGGCCAAGTGGGCAACAACTTCTTTTCCTCAATAAATTGTAGAGGTAGGATCTTGCAAAGGACTCAGAACCCAAAAGCTAGCTATACCTGGAATATACCTCTGAGAAGCAATCATATCCTAAGTGTTCTAAATACTAGCAACAAAGCTACTTACCATCGGTGATTTACAAACATCAACCTAGGCATTAAGCTAAAATATAAACAAATACAGTGAAAAGACACTTAAATAAGATGCAAACCTAGCTCACAAAAGGCTAACCCAGGAGGCAATGAGGAGGAACAACCAGAAAGCTGAATGCTTGGACACTCTAAACTGATAACAACAGAAGTAGCAAAGCAAAAGAATGAGACTCAAAAACATCAAATCCAAAATAATTTCTCAGATAACTATGAAGAGGTGACCATAATGAAAGACATGCTTTATGACCCTATAGCAGATATAGATAAAAAGAAAAATAAAGACGCTTAGGAAAATGATGGAAATCACATCTTTAAATCACATGAGATTCAGGTCTACAGCTTCTTGGTTCTTCTGTCTTGCAGTGAGCCACAAGAATATTTAAAAGGTAAAGTTGGAGGTCTTATGATTGATCCTTTATAGATTTATGAGGCTATAAACAACCTATGAACACCTCAAGACTTTATTAAAGACTTCAGCTGTCATTCAAATTAAAAGGCAATCAAATGCCAAATATAAGAAAAAAATGGAATCCATAATGCAGATTCAAACTGATATCCAGGAGTTTAAAAATCCATTGAGAGTATATGCAGCAGAATGAGCCAATATGAGGGCAGAATCTCAGATATAGAAGGCATAACTGTGGTTAAAGTTCATGAAAAAAGAAAGATTTCTTAAAAATACAAAGGACCAGAAGAAATCAATCTAGCAGCTGCTACACAATGCAAAGAAGAAAAACATAAGTTTGATTGAAGTCTATGAAAAATGCACAAATGATCTGAAAACTCAGTTCACAAACAACATGGTAAAAAATTTCCCTGACAGGGAAAAATAACTTGACATACAAATA
This sequence comes from Hydrochoerus hydrochaeris, assembly GCA_004027455.1. NCBI lineage: Eukaryota > Metazoa > Chordata > Mammalia > Rodentia > Hydrochaeridae > Hydrochoerus > Hydrochoerus hydrochaeris. The sequence continues at coordinate 8,305 of PVLA01009889.1, forward strand.
ATCAAGGCACATAGAACCTCAAATACTATAATCAAAAAATATACAGCAAGGCGTATAATATTCAAGATTCTAGAAATTCAGCATAAGAACAGAATAGCAGCACTTGAATCATAGAACTAATTTATCATTAAGGGGCATAAATGTGGGTTTGTCAGATCCATGTTTATTCTTTAAAATATTTCTATGATGAATTAGTAATTTTAATTTTTTGATTTTTATTATTTTAAATGATGAGTACTTAACAGGAAAAGATCACAAAAGTGAATTATTGAATTTTTAATATTTATTGTTTATAAAAAGCTTTAAAATTGTTAACATTGACTTGTTTTTGGTGTACAAATGAAAATGCCAATAGCACTTTCCAAAAAAAAATCTTTCCATTAATTATTACACCTAAGAAAGTCTGCTTAAATGACAAAAGCACATTCAATACACACACAACGCTTACACTGATAGCACATGGTTTTTTGTTTTTTTTTCTTTCCTGGCCTATTTTCAGGACATTTTTGATATCTCAGTGATCTTGATGTTTTTTCAGGAATTTCCTATTAAATTATATTGTGTGTAGTTAACAGGAATATAAAATACTATTAAAATCAACTCTTAAGTTTTTAATGTGTTGTGTTTTTAGAATAGATCTCAACATTTTTACATCAGCTGTGTACTTACTTACAAAACCTAAAAGACAAAATTAGAAGCAAATTCCTATCTGAACTACAATGAAAATACCAATAGAATTGTACCACAGAAATAACCTTTGTTTCAAGTATCACATCCAAGGCAGTATTCACACATGACAACTGCATGTTCCATGCACATGTCTTGCATAAACCAATATCATGTGTACTTAGCATTCCTTTCCTATGTGACAGTCTTGTCATCTGTATCCTTTTCCTATTTTGTCTAGGGCTTCCTATTATATTGTACAACATGCACTTAGGGGGAAAATAGGAAGTAAGTAAGATAAAATATCAAATATGTAATGAGTGTTTAAAATAGACATCAACATTTTCAAAGTAGGTGTTTACTTGCTTAGGAACGCTAAAAAAATAGTATCAGAAATAAATATATATGTGAAATATAGTGTAAAACCAAACAAAAGTCTACCACAGAAACAAGCTTTGCTTCAAGCAGCAGACTCAAGCAGCCTTCACATATGACAACTGCATGTTCTGTACACAAGTACTGTTTACATTGCTATTACATGTGTTTTAATTTCCTACAGTTTCTGGGAGGGCACAGTTGACATCTTTTTTGTTTGTTTGTTTCTTTTCCCATTAACATAGTAGGTCCTTGTGACACTGTGTCTGCCTGTTCACCTTTCAATTCATCCATATGCTCCACAAGCGTTTTTGGTCTAGTTCCTTGGGCAGAAACATTTTGTTTTTCCTTTACTGTAAATGATCTCTTATGAGCACCAGTGCCAGTCCCAAGAATATTTCTCCATGGTATTTTGTGCTTTCTTTTTTGGTAAATTATCAAGCTATTTATGCCACACATGTTTAGGATTGAGTAAAACAAAATTATTGGCCAACATTTTGTGTTTCAAGTGACATCATGGTTGCAGCATAACTTGTCAACAACATTTACTCCATATTCAGTTTTGTTGTTGAAACTTTCCACCTCAGGCTTCCATGTTGTTGAGGTTTCCCTATCAATATTTCCATCATGGTGAAATGTTGGCATAAATAGTACCAGTTTAATTTTTTTTAATTTTGAAAAGAATAAAACAAAATGAGAAACAATGGGGTCATTCAAAACAAAATGATGGACATAGTACATGATTTAAAACCACAATATAAGGTGATCTACAATGGTTACCATGATGTCTCTTGTTATCTTCAATAGAATTGACCATATCATCTGCTACAGTAAAATTGAACATAGAAGTGTGGAACAAAGCCAATAAAAAAAAAAACATTGGAGACATTATAGGACTTCAAAAGAGGATAATAGTCAAACCAGAATGGGTATCATAGTGAATCTTATTGTTTTCAGAGTAATTGCCTATATTCTCAGACTTAATACTATCAAACATAACAGATTCGAATAAAATCAGTGAATACAAGACAACGATCAAACAAAACAGACTCAAAATCAGTCACAACAAGGTAGTGAAGGCAATGTCTATGCCCTCAAATCTAGTACAAGTAGACAAACTGGAACAGAATATAACCAAACTAAACAGAGTGATGAAAGCAATATGGTTTTCAATCATGATACAAGATTAACAATATCCTCTGCCTTCCCTATTTAGATAATTCCTCCTCTTTCACTTTCCCAGGGTACACTGTACATTTTGTATCCCACTAACTCATTTAGTTTTTAGATTAGGGAGGCAGCCTAATTTACCTAAGTGGTTCTGAATCTTTTTATCCCTGAGCTAGGTCTCAGGTTGTATCTATTTACCTACAAGAGCCTCTAGGTTTTCCTTCTTTATAGCTGAGTAGCTCTCCATTGTATAAAAGTGTTATGTCTTTCCAACCAATCTGCAGCTGAAGAGTAGCTACTCCCACTTTTTTCTGGTTCCCTGTCACATAGAGCATTATTTTCTCCTTTTTGACTTTCAGTCTGTAAACCCTCTTTCACATTAATTATATTTCTTATATAAAGCCTCTTGATGGACCCTGTCTCCTGATCCACCCTGCCTGTGTTTATTTTATTAGGGTATTGAGGCCATCCATGTTAGTGATTTTGGCATACCTTCTCTACTCATCTCTCCATGCTATTATTCTGTCATTGTTTGTCTACTTTTCCCCTTCATTCCAGTGTCTGCCCCATTCAGTGAACCCCCTCTTCCACTCTTCCTGAAGCTATGGTCCTTTTTTTTCTCACTCTAGAATGTGCTTCAGCATTTTTTGTAGGGTTGAATTTGTGGTCATGAACTTCTCCAGTTCCTTTGTCATGGAAGCATCTTGGTTCTCCATTAGTTTTCAGAGATAGTTTTGCAGGGTAAATCAAGCTGGGTTTGAGGTTATTTTCTTTCAGGTCTTGGAATACTTCACTACAAGCTCTTCTTGATTTGATAGTTTGTGTCGAGAAGTCTGTTGTGATTCTAATGGGCTTTTGTTTATAGGTGATCTGTTTCTTTTCTCTGACAGTTTTTAATATTCTGTTCTTGTTTTGAATTTCTGGGATCTTGATTATTATGTGTCTGGGTGTAGATCTATTTTGGTTATAGCTGGTGGGAGTTCTATATGCCTCATATATTTGAGTATCATTTCCTTTTCCTGTGCTTGGGAAGTTTTCATTATTTCTGTAAATAGCCTTTGTATTTCATTTGTGTTTACTCCTGCTTCTTCACTCACATTTTTTATTCTTAATTTATAGATCTTCTTGTCATCTTCTAGCCTTTGTATTGTTCCTTCCTGGTTTCTTGTTATTTTTAAGAGATCTTTACTTTCATGATCACACGTTGCAAACCTGTCTTCAAGGTTTGATAGTCTACCTTTAGTTTCATTGAATCAGATTTGCCAGCTTTCATTGGAGTTTTTAATTTCCTGGTAATCTCTTTGAATCTGTTTCATGTATTCTAGATTTTTTTTAAATTTTTCATTGAAGGTTTCTCTCATTTTTCTATGCTCCTCCATTCTTCCATCTGTGTCCTCTTGAGAAGTACTTGGCATTTCTTTTATTATTTTTCTTATATCTTCCTTTACTTGTACTAGTATTTCTGTTCTTAGTTCTTTTATAATGTCAGGAAGATAATTCTTTAGGTCAGATGCTGCTTTTTCAGGAACCGCAGAAGTGCAATCCCAATCTCTTCTATGTTTACCTCTCCTGGGCCAGTACTGTTTGAATTGGAGGCTGGAGACTTCCTTTTGTTTTTTCCTCTTGTCATGTTTCTCCTTTCTTCCAGACAAGTGGATAATGAAGGTCCCCGTCACTTCCTGTATTGGCTACAACTACTTTGAAGCATGCTGACTAGAAGTTTCTGCCCTCCCCAGTCTGCTGAAGACTACTGAAGTACAAGCAGGGGTGGGGTAGGCTGGATCCTCCCTTCTGAGCTGGTCAATCAGTGGGTGTCTTCACCACATTAGTGTGTGCCGCACAGATGGGGCCGGTTAGGGATAGCTTAGGGAGACCTTGTTCTTGGCTACTGGATCATGCATAGGGACGGGACTCAGTCCAAGCAATTCTTACCAATCTTCTCTGTTCTAGGAGTAGCTGACTGAAGTCAGCTGCAGTTTTGGTTCCGGGCTTATCTTGCCCGACTCCAAAATATCTCCTGGGGAATTGCCCACTCCCACTGGAGCACTAAGTTCCTGTACTCAGCAGGAGCTGGTGCAGATCTCCGAGCCAGTTCTGTTCTCTGGTCAGCCACTCCCCTCCATGACCACATCTTCCCACTGATGCCTTCATGCTCACCAACCCCCAACTTCACCGTGACCATGCATCTTTGGATTCCAGTGGCATTTTGTACGCAATGGGACCAGCTCCAGTGAGAGTGCATTGGCTATAGCCTTCTGTCCATGTTTTTCTTTTCTTTTTCCCCTTTAGTTTCTTCCTGGATCAAGAGGACCCATCTCCTTTCATCTGGTCTTCTCTAGGATGTTTTATCCCAGCATCTGAGCTGTGTTTCTCTCAGAGGCTCTTTATTTTGCTTCTTAATGATCTGTCATCTTCCCAGATATCTCTGTAATTTTCTATGAAATATATGAGGATAATGTTGTAAGTTTTTGAAATTCAAATATTATGTTACACAATTCTTTGTTTTGAAATTTCAACATTTCATTTGACATTTCTGCTTTGTTCCTGTGTACGGTTCTTGCACTAGTTAAATGTGTATGCTGTTAGCAAATGGAAAATCAATTGGAAACTGATAAGCCAATTGTTGAATGTCACATTCTGATTAGTCTGGGAGTTGGGAGAAACAAATCTGTTTACATCATTCACTATATTAGTGTACAAATAAGGGTCTGATAGCTAAATTCCCAGATAAATGTCTAACTTGAAAGAATAATAAGTCTTCACATCTATAAGGGCATAGTTTTTATGCCATATTTTGTCCCATTGTTTTTCCATAAGTCTTTCACATCCCTGCAATGACCATGAGAAATCTGTGCTAAGTGTAGTAGGTCTAGGGATGTTTTCAGTTCAGCTAGTGAGGTGTTATAATAAGTACATTTCTGAATATAGCAATTGATGCATACAAAATATTTTACTTGCATTTCAAACTTGCTTATTTCATGACATCTTGTAGCATTTCATCTGTTACAATTTCCAACATTAAATGGCAGTCCTGGCATTCTGTTCAATATGTTTCATCCTTCCCAACACCTTAATGTTATTTTTAGAACTAGTTCTAACAATGGATTGTTCCATTTTGTTATGTGGATATTTCAACTGGTTAAATATGTACTCACATTGCTCTTTCCTTTGTCATCTGAATCAAGAAGGCCTGCATTCCCCATATCTGCATCAGTTGATTCTCATTCCATATTATTGTCACAGGAATTTTGGCACACATGGCCAACATCAAAGTCATGATCATCATCATGTTCCAACACCACCCTTTCATTCTGAAAGTATGTATTTTATCATAATAGATTATCTTCTTCATTTATGTATAAGTAATCTGATGATTCACTTTGTATCCCCTCCAGAACTTCGAAATCTGTTTTTTTATGTGCCATTGTACTGAAATTGGACTGTTTCTACCAAAAAACACTTTTTTTTAAAGAATTGTGGAATAGTATAGGTCTATTGAGCCCTCTAACTATTGAAGCATAAAGTTAACAGTTAAAGCATAAAGGTAGGCCCAAATCCTTTTTTGACACTTTTTTACACATTCACAATCCTTACCATTTGTCATACCAAGTGGTTAAACATATAGATTATTTTCTGTATCACTTAGGGAGAGGTACTGATATGCATAGCCAGATACTATTACACAAAATACAAATTTACAGAAAAGTGAGGAATGGGCCCACTGAACCCAGTCTTATGTTCTAAGGGTTAAAAGCTGTTAGAGAAAACAAACAAATCAGCTATAAATAAAATCCCATCAGAGTCATAGCAGACTACCCATTACAAACCCTCAAGGCAAGGAAAGCTTGAAATGAAGTATTACAAGTCATAAAAACAAAAGTACCGCCAACTTATATTAATGCACCCTACAAAACTATCTTTCAAAATTTGTGGAGAAATAAGATACTTCTGTGACAAAGAACACCTGAGGAAATTCATAACCACCGAACAGGCACTTAAAAATATTCTAAAGGACATTCTAGAAAAATATAAAGATGACTACAACTCCATGAAACCCAAGAGAATGAATCCAGCAGGCAAGATAAGTATCATGGACCTGGTTAAGATCCCCAACTGCCTGAATGAGGGGTATGGTGAAGGGATGAAATAATAATCAGGGATGAACTTATTAATGCATTACAGAGGATTCTGGGAGTCAGTGTGCCTCAGAATGGACAAAGACAATGACATTCCAAACTAGCCACTATTTACTGAGTGCACACAGTAATCAAAAGGAGTATTGGATGATTTAGAGGGCTGCTTTAGAGGACAGTGGTGATTTATGTTGATAGGGATCAGTTTGTATTATTCTGTAGATAATTGTCCTATACTGATGCAATCTTGCCTTGGAGCATCACAGTATCACAGGATAATTCAGACTTCCATTAAGGCCTTCAGATCCTAAACTCATTTTAAAATTTGTGGTCCCCTATATTCTCTTCTTTTTGTTTATGTAATTGAAGCCCTTGAAACAGCATACAAGCTTCAATGGCCACCATGGTAACAAACATTCTCAGCATACAAGCCACCTGTGTTGTCTTCTTTAGTTGTCCCCGTATCGTGGGTTTTTTAGCCTGCTTGGATCTCAGTATCTCTAGTGTTGGGCTTTCTCCAGTTTCACCCTTGAGAATGTTTACACTGGAGGATGGGACAGGAACAGAATCCACCATGGTGCTGTGATAAAAATACTCTCCATGCATGCACATTCCCAGAGAGCAATCATAATGGAATTCCAGTGTCTATAAACACACAAGAATACTCATGTTATAATTACATTGAACCATCCCACTTTCCTGTTTGGATGTCTTTCTATTGGACTTGGACCCAAGACATTCTTGTCAAATCTGTCTCTTTGCTAATGAAGTTCTGATGGAGGATATTTATTTCTACAACTGGGTTTTTAAATTTGAAGGTAAAGATTGCAAGATCTAATTGCACATGTGGAGGTAACCATATTCCCCCTTATTGTTTCCATAATTATGTTTTAAAACAATTTTTCCACCAATTACAGCATGTATAATCAAACTCTGAGCACTAGAATGGAAAGGCAGGTTGAGAAAAAAACCAAATCTAGAAACTGTTTCCAGGGACTCCCAGAGTGATTATAATCCACTGACTCATATCCCTCTATTGATGGAGTCTGATATTTTGTCATAAGTTTCTCAAGGTAAACAGGGTCCTAGGACTTGAGCGAACCTTTTCTAAAAGAACCTACAATTTTGGTGAGTCACCAAACCTCTTGAATAGAAATACTGTTGGATCCTAGAGAATGAAAATCAATAAATGTACACTATGTCAAAAGAGGGTCACCATGAGAGAAAAATCTCCCATGCTTTCACAGAAAGCAGCATAGTCAAACAAGGCTGTGACCCATCTTGATGGCTAACACTGGTAGAGGAACTAAGAAAATACATGATTTGAAAGCAATGGTTGAGGAGATTTAACTGACCTTGAAAAACAGCAAGAAGCTAATTTTGTTTATTCCCACTCTTACTTGGTTTTGAACATCTGATAGAAAAGTATAAGCAAGAGATATAAAAAACAATGATAAAATAATAAGCCAGATGTAAAAAGGGGGTCTAATCACTGATTATTTTTGACAGTCTCTAGCTATACTAGTAGCTAATCACTGTTAAAGGGTTAAAAAAATACAATAAAATCTAAAAGCTCAACAAAAATCTTGCAGTTCTTTAACTAAAATTTGCTAAAACTAGAGAAACTTAAAAACTTTATGCTAAATAAAACTTTCCTTTCTTAAAGTTGAGTGTTGAATATTTTGTTCCAGCAATGAGAGAAATGTAACCAACACAGAATGTCATAGCTATGTGGAAAACTTTGTCTCTTAATTTAGTTTTGTATAAAAATCATCCTTTAATGAAATCTTATTATTTTACCCACAGAAAGCTTAACCTTTGGATGAAGATAAATATAAACGTATTTTAATATGGTTAGCAATGTTTATTGAGACATGTCTCCCATAAACTATGGAAATTATTGGGACCACAAAAATGAACAAAGGCTGGAATAAGACATTTCCAGATATCTGTTCTTTTCTTCACCAAGGGGAGTCCTGTCCAACCGTCTCGTGGAAACTAAAAGGTCCGCATTATCTTAACAAATTTTTGATGAATTACAAGGAATAGATTAAAATAATTAGTATATTATTTTAACCAATGAAAGATTCTCCAGTTATTATACATGGACAACAATATGTATTACATTCGTAAAATCAATATTGACATCATTTTGATAAACTGGCAACCTGGGTAGAAGCACACCCTTAGTTAAAATGACATCTATAATCAACTTACATTATAGACAAATGTTTTAATGATGCAAAAAGGGAAAAAGAAGTAAAAATTGTTGAGCTCATTCAAAGCAACTATAAGTATAGTAACTAGTTTCAAACTGAACAGACACACAGAGAAATACACACAGGACAATTTATTTGTAACGTAAAGTGCACTCAGATGTATTTGGCCAAGTTTAGTATAACTTTTTTCAATAGTTTTAAAGTTTATAACTATTAATGGACTAATCAAAATTTTTTATAGTTTAACTAATAAAGATCTCATAATAAGAATTAAAAGAAATAAAAATATTTTACTCATAATGTTTTTAATGTTTTATTTTTCTTTAAGAATTTTGGCAACATTGTGCCCTCTTTTTTTCTTTTACCTTCCAACTCAATAATCTATATACCTCTGTCATGCACTTAAACCTTCTTTTTGTTCTGACAGCATTAGTGCGAACCATACTGTAAGACTGAATATGGCTTGTGTTAACTTGAACTTTTATAAGCTTTGATTTTTAAAACCTGACAGGCTTTTAGATAATTTTAAAGTTTTTTGTGGCTTTCCTGCTTTAAGGGTCTGCTTGTAATTTTTATTTTTAAAAACTGACTGAAGCACAGAAATTTGAGGTGCTTGTGAATGAAAGATCTGTCCATGGATTGCCTCTTGCATATATGGGACTGCAGGTGTTTGGTATCAGGCCCAATATGACCAAAGAAACCAGAGAAGAGGAAGCCACCTCTGTGCTACGTTGTTTCACCACTGGCCCACCTGCATTTTTACCTTTAGACAATAGGAGTGATGGTTACACATACAGAGAGGACAAGAACTGGGGTTCTTTGTGTGGACAAGGGTTCAAGCAGCTCAAGTTAGAGCATGCATCTGGGACATAGCCCATGAATCCCATCATAACTAACATGTTTTAAAAAAGCAGGAACTTCCCATCTTCCCTAGCAGTTCAAACACAACTTCAGCATTGCTAGGACATATCCAGCCTCTAAGATTTCTGGAGATGCAGGCCATCGGGTTTCTTTATCAACCTACTCTGACTTTAGGTTTCCTGCAGAGTAGGGCAGTGCAGTGTATATTTTTTTCTTTTCTTTACATTTTTCTTCCCTGTATTGCTCTGAAACAGGAGTTTTAGGGGTGGTCTTAGCTGCTTTTCTCTCATTGCTGAGTCAAAAATACCTGACACTCAAAATTGAGGCATGAAAGATTTGTTTAACTCACAGTTTGTGGAGGGTTCAGTAAATAATCAGCTGGCTACCAGGAAGGATGGCCTCGAACAAGGGAAACCATACATAGTGGCAGAAAATAGCAAAAACAGCAAGAGTAAAAGAGGGGAGCAAGACTCTATTTCTCCCTTATATTGCAAGCAGCTACCCCCTCACCCAGGTGGGTGGATGTAGCACTCGTGCAATCTCTATGACTCCCTCTTGCATGAGATGAGGATGTTTTACCAATTGAGGAGCCTGTTGGCCTGCTGTATCCCTAAGTTAACTTCTAAACTTCTCAATTTGGCAAAATGTATCAACCATTACAATCCACCTTTTGTCTACTTGGCAACCAGAAATACTTTTTTAAATTGTCTCCAGAAATAAATCCGTGCTATTCTTACCATGGTATAACTTGAACATTAAAACATAGGTTTAACAATACTTGAGAACCAGTTTTAAGTCTATCGAATTATATTACATTAGAACCACAATATTTTTGCCTGGCCTCCAAAGACTCAGTTACATTATTTTATGCAAAAAGTATTTTGTCCATCTGCAAGAGTTGCCAAAGTTCTAACAGTTTCAGCATTGCAGAAAAATTTGTCACAAGTCTCCTCTAAGATTTAAGGCAAAATTTTAACTGAAAGTCCCTGTACAAATGAAAACAAAGTTAAACACTTCCAAGATACAATGGCACAAGAGAAATGTGTTCATTCTGAAAGTTATAAACAGGGAAACACAAAGAATTGGGACCAAAGTAAGTACAAAATCCAACAGTGCAAATATTAAGTCCTAGAGTTTCATGTGTAGCATCCAATGCAACCTGTGGCAAGTTGCAAGCTTCAAAGGACTTAGGTGGCTCCATCCTTAAGGCACTTTTGATGGTTGTAACTCCTATGGCTTCTCTCTTGGTCCCACTTTGCTTCCTCTGTGCAGGTTTCCTTAGATAATATATGTTCCTGGCTTTTCCAATCTTCTGGGGTCTCCACAGCACCTTTGGCTTCATGCTCACAGCTTTACATAGTGTTCTTTCTGGGGAACACTGTCTGGATCTCAGGCCTTCTTTTGAAATCTGAGTGGAAGCCTTTTTAACCTGAAGACATCTGTAAGGTCACCCATATGTACTTTAAGAATCTGTATTCCAATAAGATGAAAAATGCTTAAGAAGGAGGCAGATTTCTAGATACATATAAATTACCAAAGCTGAATTAAGAAGATACAAGTATTCTAAATAAATCAATATCAGTCAATAAAAGATGTCATTAAAAACCTGCCAACAAAGAAAAGCCCAAGCCCTGATGGATTCAATGCTGAATTCTACAAGAAATTTAGAAAAGTCATAAAACCACTAATTCTCAAACTGTCTACTGAAACTGAGAGGGAAGTAGTACTTCCCAATTTATTGCTGGAAGCATGCATTACCTTGGTACAAAATCCAAAATAGGATCCAACCAAAAAGAACTACAAGTCAATCAATCTAATGAACATAGATGCAAAACTCCTCAATAAACTGCTGGCAAACTGATTGGAATAAATCATTAGGAAGATTATATGCCAGGCCAAGTAGAATTTATCCCAGGACTGCAGGGATGGTTCAACATACACAAATAAATACATATAATACACTCTATTAACAAAGTCTAGGGCAAAAAACAATTTGACCATCTCAATAGATACAGAAAAAACATTCGACGAAGTCCAACATACATAAATGATAAAAACCCCATGGAAAATTGATATAGATGGTATTAGTCTCAATCTGATAAAACCAATGTATGATAAACCAAAAGTCAACATAACACTAAATGGTCAAAAACTGAAAGTTTGCTTTTTAACATTGGAACAAGACAAGGATGCTCATTGTCAGCACTCTTATTCAATATAGTTCTAGAAACAATAGCCAGAGAAATTAGTTATTAGAAAAAAGTGACAACAAAAGAAAAGATATTTGTAGGTATTCTGAGAATTTTTTAGGAGATTTAAACCAAGAGCATTATAACTGAAATTGCAGTTTAAGAAAAGTGAATAGTAACAGCATGGTAAAGGTTGGAAGTGATGTCTTAAGACAGAAAAAGTTACAAGAGTATCATGAGTTCTTGATTGGGCAGGATGGTGTAAATTTATGTCTACTGGCTTTCCTTTGCTAAATATAATGATAATATGTGGAAATAATGCAAGAGGCAAGAAAAGGGAAACCCTTTAATGTGGTAAGAGATGTAAGATGGTTTGGGAGACCCAAAGTCTGATCACTAGAGCACTGCATTCACATGATCATACTGATAAAAATACAAAAGTGAGTCCTACAAATTTTTCTACCAAAAGATTAAGAACAATAAAAATAGGATATTATTTAGAAAGGACTAACTATTGTATATAAAGTTTGTCATGTTGTGTCACTTAAAGAGGTGATAAAAGATCTGGAAATGTTTACAAATGTAAGGTAGAAGGAGTCAGTGATTTGTAATATTTGAAACTCTGATATACAATCAAGATTTTAGAGTCTTTTCTGTGATATGGAAATGAAATATTCTACATCAAGAGTAAGTTATAAGAAAACAAGTATAGAATATTTTGATGAACAACTGTCAAAATTGTTGAGGATGAAAGTTTCTTCTGTAGAAGATAATTGATTTCCTTTCAATAAATACATTCCCCAGAGGACAGATAACCATTGGCCAAGGGGTTTGAAAGAAGCAACTCATCTCTACAACCATCAGTTTGAAAAGGGAAATGAGTTTCTAGAGTAATGATGCAGTTTAACAAAGTATTCTGTTTTTTACCATTGATTTTGTAGATCTGAACACCAGATTTTCCTATCCTACATATCCATATGTGGGAATATATGTTAGAATGATATCTTCCACAGAGGCAATGTTCATTACATAACATTTATGATGTTTATGATATTATGTTCAATGCCATACATCATTGTTTAAAGTGTACATATAAAGCGATAAAGCCAATTTTTCACTGCATTGCTTAAGGAAAAATTACTTGACAGAAATAACAGCAAGAATTAGGAGAGCACTCAGAACTACTGTAATCATTTAGTTTTTGAATTATGAGATTTAGTTTCTAACTACATGTTCTTTTCCTTAGTTTTATTTTTTGTGCACAAATTGTAGAGTAGCACTAGACTATTTATTCTTGAGTCAGCTGGAAGCATGAATTTAATTATCCGTTAAGATATTACTGGAAATAAATATACTAAATAAACAACTAATTTTTTTAACCAAATGATTTTGAAACATTATGCTAAACATTTTTTGTTAACAAAAAATGTTATATAATGTTATACATAAGACTTATATCTGTGATATTTATAATGTAAGTTATGTGCTAATATTATTCAGAAACTTAGACATTAGCAGACCTACAGATGGGCCACTAGAGGATACAAGAAAGTGAAGAAGACATGATTTTTCCCAACTTTTCCTTTACTTTCTTAATCACTATAGATTAAATCCAAATAAGCTTATGGTTTCAAGTTATAGCCTAAGACAGTAACTTCTTTTGAGCATGTTTATATAAATCAAGTGCCCACACTAAGTTCAGGGCAGGGTTGAGGATTGACCAAATTCCTCATGTGCTCAAACTAAATGGAAAGATTTCCTTTTGGGAGGAAATAGAAAACTTCATTCCTTGGCAGTTGGTCAAAACTTCCTTGTTTTTCTTGTAAAAGAACAATGACCTTGGGGAAGAAAAATCTATATTTCTAGAAGACCAATATGATGGTATAAATATGGTTTTAGTCTTAATTTGGCACAGCTGACATCTTGGTACTTGGCCATGTTCATGGTTGAAGGTGTGTTCAATCATTCAGAAAACCTATCATTTTGCAACAAATTGCTTATATGTTATAAGATTGCCTATTAATCTTGTCAAAATTATATTATTCTCAAACAAACACACACCAACACAATGTGTGCTGCCAGTTCCTTATACCATAGGACTGGATTTCAGGTAATAATAAGACAATGTCTTTCAAATTAGTTTAGTTTGAGAACCTAGAATAATAAAACAAAAGTTTTAATTACAATCACATTTATTTCATCTCAATTTATGCTAGTGATCCCCTCATTTTCAGGTTCCTGGTTAATTCATATCTTTTTTTCCCTCTTTACAGGCCCTAACATTATCTGAAACATTGTTTATCTCTACCACGATCCATCACATTTGTGGCCCAACTATTTGTCTTGGTGCATACCTTACTGAGATTAGACTAAACTTTAATGATACTTACAAGCAGCTCATTTAAAAGACGCTGAATTCACTTAGACAAAAGACTAACAACAACATCCTGGAAACAGTATGAATTATGACAGACCAGTTAGGGAACAGTTCACAGTTTTCTCTAAAAAGGAAGTCCAAACGGGATGGATACGATATTATAACAAATTGAATTAAAGAAATATTAGAATTGGTACTTCTGAAAATCAAGGCAATATGTTGCTTATTTTTCTGGCTTTAAAAATTAATTTGTAAGCAAACTCAGTAAGAATAATTTTAAAAACTTTTCAAATATTTAAAAGCATAGGTATGATTATTTTACAGCTACAAAATGCTACTCCTCGATTAGGTTATTTAAAGAATGTCTATTGCTTAGAGAAAGTTTAGAATCTGCACAAGGGAGACGGATAGAGTAGACAGATATAGTGATGTGTCTATTGCTTACAGATGTGTCTATTGCTTACAGAAAGTTTAGAATCTGCACAAGGGAGATAGGTAGAGTAGACAGATATAGTAAAGGGTAGAACCACAGGCCAGGGGTTTAGCTCAGCAGTACAAGTGCTTGCCTGGCAAGTGTGAGGTCATGAGTTTGATACCCTGTACCAAAAAAAACAAAACAAACAAACATAAAAACCTAGAGCCACACAATGTAAAAAGTAGTTTTAAGTACGTGAGCCACTTATCTCAAAGTGAGCTACTTGTCTCAAAGTTCAAGAAAACATGAAAAAGTATCTTAGAAATCAACATAAATCATATTTTGATATATTTTTGATAAGTACTGATTTTTCCTTTTGTCTGAATTGCCAGTACAGCTGGACATGATATGCTGGTGAGACCAGTGAGAGGACAAAGGAGTTTTAAAGGGAAGCAACTAGTGATGTTTATAGAAAGAGCAAAGTACATCTCAGAATGTTCTAGAGAAAAAGGAGAGCCTGACTAAGGAGGCAGAGTTTGCTTGATGACAATGGGAAGCCAAAAGGTAAAAAGTAGAACAGCATTCAGTATAGGTATGTACAAAATCAGTGATTTTAATCAGAAATTAAATTTGCGAATATAATTTATTCTCAAAGAAATTCTTCAAATAAAAAAGTTAAATAGACCAGTACTGTATCTTATAAAAAAGAATTCTGAGAAAAATTATGTACATAAAAGTATAAAAATATCAATTAATTTAAAATTTCCAAAACAAAGAAGAGATAGAAAATGTTAGTCACTGGGTACTAAATTACCTATAAGAGTAAAATGCTCTGGTGTACAGCAGGGTCACTATAGATAATAATAATGTACTTTCAATAACATATATTTCAAGTAGAAGAAAGGACTTTAAATATTTTCACCATAAATAAGTAATAAATGTTTGAAGAGGTATATCTTTTAAACTGATTAAAACATTGCACAAAGTATTATATGATGTCATGATGATATGTACAATTTTTATATATAAATTTAAAATTTCAATTTAAATATTTCAAAGAAATCTGGAGGCAGTAATCTCTTTGTTATGGAATAAACAGTTTGCCTCAATAATATAATTTTGTATGAACTTTCTAAATCTCATAATCTATGTGACTTGCTTCCATATATGTTGTTCCCTTTTTAACGTGGATAATTGTATTTTCCTCCATTTGTAAACACTGACTTCCAAAATACACCAAGTTTTTTATTTTTCTCTCTGGAAATTTTGCAAACATTTATGGATTGAGTTTAATTAGCTATGAGATTAACTCTTTAATGCAATTTTTGGTATTATAGGTACAGAATTGATTTGTCTTCAGACTAATATGAACCACTGGTCATTGGCTATCATGTTGGAAAATAGAAAGGAAAGTTTAGCAGGATACATAGATTTTGGCATTTTGGTAAGGACATAAAGTTGTGGAATTTATAGCACATTCTTCGGAATTGCTCTGATATGTGATTACTACTAATTGAGGTTTAAAAATACTTATATTGTTTGTCAATGAAGTAAGTTTATTTTCCAGTCCTAAAAATTATGACAAATAAACTACTGAATTCATTCACTGCAAAAAAGCATCATTTTTTATTTTTGAGTTGTGAATTTCTAATTTACAATCAAAATGCTAACCTCTTGTCTGCCTTTCACATGTTTTATGTTTGGAGCATACAGCAAGGGAAACTGTATTGAATGACAATAAAAGACTAATTTAATTGTCTATAGAATCTAAAAAGGTTTATTTCATTACCAGGGTAAACAGAGGCTTATGAACAGAAATAATCCATATACCAGTGAGCCCTAAAGACAATAAACATCCTTAAAAGAGGCCAGACTATATATACACAGCTCTATGTGAATATACAGAGCTCTATGTGAAGAACAGTTCATTCCATTGTACTCAATTTATATATGATAATTGGATCTTACTAATACTTACTATATAGATTTTTATATCTTACAATATCAAGTACAGTATGCACCATCTTTTAAAGGAAAACTACAAGTTCTACAATTTAGAGATATAAACATCAATGCTTTTGGCCAGGCATAGTGTCACACACCTGTAAGCCCAGAAATTTGGAGGCTGAGGCAGGAGGATCATTGCAAGTTTGAAGTCAATCTGGGCTACAATGTGAGTTCAAGGCCATCCTAGACTGCATAGTGAAATTGTATCTAAAAAAACAAACAAACAACAAAAAAAACACCAAAAATACAAACATCAATACCTTCACCTTCTTTGAATATTTTACAAAGCATTAACATCCATTTTTCACAAGTTAAGTGGATTTATGGATTATAATGTCTAGATTGAGCTAAAGCTAATCCTCAAAAAATAAAATGGCTTAAATAAATTTCTGAAAAGACAACAGGAATTACAAGTAATACTAATAATGTGACTCCTCAAAGATGATATTTTTATTTCCAGTAAAACCTCTACCTCACGTATAGTATTAGATAAAAATAATAGCAAATTAATGATACTTTAAACAATCAGAGTTTTCAAAATATGGGAAATGTTATTTCCAATATTGACTTGTAAATCAATATTGATTTATAACTTGGAAATATTACCCAGATAAATCAATATGGGAAATATTTGAATATATCAATCACTGCTGATAATGGTTAATATGTCTCTGGAATTTACTTACTAATTTATAAACTGTACATGGCAATTTACATTTTCCAGCAGTGATCATCATCAGCTATATATCAAAATAAACTGAATTTCAAACAGTAATCTTGAATTGCTGTATCACAAAATAAGCTAAATTTCTAAAGAAAAATGTTCAATCAGGTGACTTTCAAGGAAATTGAATAATATTTGGAGAGATCAAAAATTTTATAGCATTACAAATTTAAATTTATTATTATACTATATTGATCATATACTTCATTAATATTTCCCACATATTATCATATGCTTATTCTATTAGTGAAATAATATTGGTATGTGTTTTATAAATATATAAAAAAACATAGCAATTTATCATGGTACCTGATTGATCAGGAAAACTTATTAGAGATTCAAATGTTTTATCTGTTCCTACCAGGGCTTTAGAAGAATTACAAGAAAAAATATAGCACAAGAACTGTTTTATTATGACACTCAGATTGCTTCTTGACAAGTCTATGGCTCAGCTAGTTCTAGGACAAGAAGAGTGAAGCTATAATAATAAGCAGAGCCCACTGTACAGAAGGACGACAAAGTATTGACAAAGGGGCTCAATATGAGAACATAGAAAGCTATAGTCAACAGTGATGAGAAAGCCTGATACAGTTAGTAGTATCATTCTGTGGTTTTACTTTCTTGGCTGCTGTTCTTCCTATGGAATATTTTTCTTTTCTTTTTTTTAAATTTTTCTTTTATTTTAGAGAATAAAACAAAAGAGGACAGATCTAAGCAGATCAGAACAGAACAATGTAAGTAAGCAACACAGCACTTCACAAGACAATTGGATATTAACAGTAGCTATCATAATGTTTCTTTCTTTGAATAGTTGAGCTTAGCTTGACACACAATAATGTCAAGCAACAAAGTAGAACAAACAACTCAAGAGAATGGAAGTATTCAAGACATTCTGAACCACATAACCAAATATGAACAATGGCTGCTATATTATCTCATTTTCCATAAAAATTTTGTTTTTAGTATCATACATATTAAAATCCAATAAGACACAATGTGATACAACCAATGGTAATAGAAAAACAAAAGCATGGTAGGACTTCAGAGCAAGATGATATTAAATCAACACTGGCTACCATACTGTCTTGTCTTCAAAGTGACTATTCATATGATCACATATACTAAAATCAAACAAAGCAGAATAAAACCATTCGAACCAATGAATGAAGACATAAGACATCAAAGCAGTATAATGATGAACCATGATTGCCATAAAATCTTCTGTACTCTTACCATTTCTTACACTAGGGAGACTATATGGCATTTATACATGTGAGTTTGATTTATTTCACATGTGAGTATAGATTCAAGATGCATCCATTTAATTATAAATATCTCAATGTGATCATTCTTTATAGCTGAGTAGTACTCCATTGTATAAAAGTACCACAATGTTTTTTATCCATTCCTTGATTGATGGGCACTTAGGTTGTTTCCAAGATCTGGCTCTTACAAATTGTGCCGCTATAAACAGGGGTGCACATATATCACTGTGGTAAGATGTTTTCAGATCTTCTGGGAATATGCCTAAGAGTTGAATAGCTGGGTCAAAAGGGACCTCCATCCCCAGCTTTTTGAGGAATCTCCAGATTGACCTCTACAATGGTTGCACCAGTCTACACTCCCACCAACAGTGCAGAAGAGTTCCTTTTCCCCCACAGCCTCTCCAGCATTTGTTGTTGGTAGTTTTGTTGATCCTGGCCATTCTTTCTGGAATGAGATGATATCTCAGTGTGGTTTTAATTTGCATTTCTCTAATGACCAATGATGATGAACATTTTTTTCATGTATTTATTGCCATTCATATTTCTTCATCTGAGAACTGTGTGTTCATCCTATGGAGTATTTTTCAAAATAATAGAAGTGATTGTAAATAGACAGATATCCTCAAAAAATCCTGAAACATGTATCTTTTCTGTAGTTGTTGAGAATAATCTGCATCGAATTTTCTAATGCTACTATCAAATTGTTCATGTTGTAGGTATGTATTTATTAAATACTTTGACTCTACATTCAATATCTGTGCCAGTGGAAAACATATCATCTTTCTGGTAAGTTTTAAAACCATAGGTAACATCTGGCTTACTCTTTGTTTTAGTAAAAGTTATATTGTAACTTAAAAATAAGGATAGTTCCTAAAAATATTTGAATATTGAAACATTGAAATATAGCAATAGTTCTAAACTATGAATACTACCAGCCACTATCTCAAGGAATACTTTAAACTGTCTGAAGACATTCTATTACAACTTGTGGATAAAGATACTACTCATAAATAGTGAATAGGGACCAGGAGTACTTCTCAATATCAAGAAAGCACAATGCAATACCCTCAAAAAGACTTATCTTGCCCAATGTATTAACAGAATTAAAGATATTATCTTGTTTATGCATATTTATTCAAATAATTTAGAAAATAATATTTTTAAAATAGCCTTTCTTAACTACTTTTTTTTTACATTATCATTGCACTCTTAGCCAAGCTATAAGATCTCTATTCATATGTACAAGGCATTTCAGCCTTAATTTTAGGGTTATTTTAGTGTTATTATATTTGTTCTAACTAGATAATATCTCCTTTTTTATTATCTATGTTAACTATAGCATCTGAACAAGGGTTGTTAGTACTCTTTCAATCTACTGGGTATATGTAAAGAAGTCAAAAATTTAACATCAAAAAAACCAACAAAGAACCCAGTCAACAAATGAGCAAATTAATTCAATAAGCATATCGCAAAAAAATACAAGTGGTCACTACTTGTATGAAAAAAATGTCCAACCATTGGGAAAATGCAAATCAAAACCACTTTGCTATTCCACTTGATCCATGTCAGAATGTTTATTATCTGAAAACAAAAATCAATAAATGTTGGTGAGGAGGAGGTATAAAGAAACCGTTATATACTGGTGATAGTATGACTTAGTATAGCCACTGTAGAAATCACTATGTAAGCTCCTGAAAAGCTAAAAATAGAGCTACCATTTGATCCAGCCATACCAATGCTTGGCATGCTTTCCAAAAGAAGCAGCATATGACAGAGACACCTGGATACCAATATTTCCTGTGGATCAATGCACAAAAATTAAGCTACAAAAACTCCTAAATGCCTATCAACTTATGAATGGATAAAGAGAATGTGAAATAGGGGCAACCTGCTCGGGACCCCCTTCTGTCTCTCTTCAGACATAAGCTGTCTCTCAATAAATATATTCTACTCTGAAAGAAAGAAAGAAAGAAAGAAAGAAAGAAAGAAAGAAAGAAAGAAAGAAAGAAGAAAGAGAGAAAGAAAGAAAGAAAGAAATAAAGAGCAAGAAAGAAAGAAAGAATGAAAGAAAGAAAGAAAGAAAGAAAGAAAGAAAGAAAGAAAGAAAGAGTGATATATACACAATGGAGTATATTACTCAGTCATAAGAAGAATGAAATCATATCATTTTCAGAAAAATGAATGTCACTGGAGAGCACGATGGCAAGTGAAATAAGTTAGACTCAGAAAGAAAAGTATTGTATATTTTCTTTCATATACTTCATATATATTGAGAGGGAGGGACAGAGAGAAGAGAGGTAGGAATGTGGAGAGAGATAGAAATGTAAAGAGAGGGGGAGAAGCAGAGGAAAATAGAGAATGAACAGAAGAGGAAGAGGTGATCTGGGAAAAACAGAAGGGAAGGGAAAGGCAAATGGAGTTCTAGGGGATGAAAATTTTCAATGTATGTTATATTCAGGTACAAAAGACAAATAAAACTATTTTATGTAACAAATATGCATTAATAAAATAATAGCTAACAGGTAAATATCATAGGAATTTATTTCTAGTACACTTTAAGTAATTAATGACATGATCATTTATCTAGTAGTTGTCAAATGGCAAATTCTATGAGAGGTGAATTCACCTGAACAACACAGGGTGAACCTCAATGTAAGCAATGTACTATCATTAACAATTATATATTCATGTACATTTATCATGTATAAAATATGTCACACTAAAACATGTTTTTAATAGGAAAAACTGTACAGGATAGGAGGTGGGAATGGGATGAGTAAATAAATATCTACTCAATCTACTAAATAATTCCATAAATCTAAACCTATACTAAAAGAATTAAGTCTGTTAATTAGGTATTGAAAAAGTAGCATGGAGAAAAGGAAGGCACTTTTATTTTTAACAAATAATGAAAAATAGTTACAATGCAAGATCTTGTGGAGAATATTATTTCTCCCCCCTCAAAATTAATGAAAGACTCCTTGATGTTAAAATGGGTTAAAAATGAAATAAATACTGACCCAGGGTTAATAAGGCTAAGAAAGCTTTCCAGAGAAGAATCATTGGGTTGGCTGTGAAGGTGTTTCCCATTGTCTTTTTAATGGCACTAATTCAATTCCACATTCAATCCCATTGTGCAGTGTAGCTTATTCATTGAATCTCATAATCTTATTGAACTTTCAGTTTCCATCTTCAATAAACAGTGATAATTTAATAATGGATAGCTTTGATTTAAAGAAGTATGTGTGGAAGTTATTTATAAATTATGCTTACTAATATTAGAAATAAAAATAAAAGAATCACAGACAGCAATAACTACATTTGATGAGTGCCTCAAAGGCCAAGACAAATAACTGTACATTTCATGAAAAGCTGTCTAATATGTAATAGCACTGTAGGCCAACTGGACGGCATAAAGCTAGGCATACACACTAACACACACAATGACTTATCGATGTAGTAGGGTGATTTTTGTAGCTTTTCATTAATCTCAGCCACTTGTCTCCTCCTAAGTCAACAGTGTTCAGCCATCTCTGCTCACTGCTCAGGTAACATGTTGCATTCCTGAATAGGGGCCTTCTAATTGAAGTCTTTGTTATTTTGGTACTGAATGGCACATGATGATGGCAATATAGTTAAAATCCATTTTTGAGTGCTCAAGCAGTCAGTGAGTGCAAGGAGATTCAGAGGAAGACAGCAGTATATTAATCATGCAAAGAATACAGTTAGGAAGAGACATATTAGATATATCTCTAATATGAGTTAGATATGCATAGGAGATAGATTAAACTATCACTAACTAGTAAGAATTTTCAAATTCTTCTATATGTTTCCCCCAAAATAATTGAGCAATTGTTATTGCCACTAATTCAGATTGTCTTTAATTTGTCCATTTGGAGATAACTATACTTGCCTGCTGGACTGCTTCTTAGAATTTTTAAAATTTCTATACATTCTCTACCTTAGATTGTTTTTGACCAGATGTGAAGTACCAGATGTTTTACTATCTCTTGCCTAGCTACTCATCTTTTGTCTTAGTACTTTTTAGCTAACCTCTAATGTGCCAAATTTATACTTCATATTTTTTCAGATTCCCTCTCCTCTAGAATATCTATTACTAGTTAATATTTCCATGAATTCTCTCCTAATTTCATAGTATGTTTCCTCTTCTATTTTTGCTAAAATTCTGCCAAGCAATTGCCAAGTTCACTAATTTGTTACCAAAACGCATCTCTACTCTGAAGAATGTTCTAGATTGATTCTCATCAAAATTTTAACTACATCAAAATTTTAACTAATTTTAATTTCTTAAATTAGTGAGTACCTTTCTCAAAATTGGTTCTGAATTAATTAAAATGCTCATCATTATATTTTATTTTATATACACATGTGTTAATATGGCATAAATATTGAACTGGAGATATGATATTAGGAAAACATAAATATGGTTGTTTGTGTCCATAAAACTTATATTTAAGTTCTAGTGATAAAAAGAAGAGCTCCATAATTTATTCTTGAGAACCTCATATTTGTAAGTTTTCAGAAAATCCTAATATGAAATGGGTGTTAAAGTAGACAACAAGCATCACTACCAATATATTCTTATCTTCTTAAAAGGGTACATTTTATACACTTATTCTTTCTGTCTATCCTGTAGTCTTCCATCTAAGAACTAATCAGTCCCAATTGTGCTTATCTTCTGAAATCAGATGAGATCAGGTACATTCAGGGCGGTACAGCCATAGACAATCATGTTGGTGGTCAAAAGATTTTTCAGATTCTGTAGCTTCTCAGCTTGGGAGTGGGAGATCATTGTCAAAGCAAAAGACTTTAAAAATCTTGTCTCTAAATATCTAACACAGTCCTTTGCCAAAATATCTGGCCATACACTCTGAAAATTATCATTGAAAAAATAAATACAGAAGTTGAAGAAACACAACATAAGAAAATAAAATGAGAACTGAAAATGAATGTGTGCAAATTCACCTGCAATTTAGGCACAGTGAAACTGTGATCACCAAGGAGTTTTTATATAGCAAATCAAGAAGTAAATACTATAATGTGAGTAGTAACAATGATAACTGTAGTCAAGAATCAGAAGACAATTTTGCCTTACTATTGCCAAAGAGTGTACAAACCTATCCTGTAATTTTAAATATGTAGAAAACAGTGAGCATATATAGAAAAAAATATATATATATAGGTATTTATAATAAAGCCATGCAAAAGCCCTTTTAAAAATATTAATAACTTTAAGTTTTAGAAATAAATTACATATCTTTGCTAAAAAAGGAACAGTATAAAGCTGAATTAATAGTACACATTTATCAGCACTGAGTCAAGTTCTTATTAAACACACATTTCTGCCATGTCTCCTGTACCCCTGTGATAGGCATTAGGAGTCAAGATTGTGCCCAAGGCAAGTACTTTTCTCTGGTGGAGTCTCAGTTGCATGATGAAGAAATTTGATATTGATCTACAATATATAAGCAATGAGTGCTACATAAGGGGATATCATACTCATAATTTGTACATTTTCATCATTTTCTATACATGTTGTGATGGAAAGTGGGTCAGGATAAAATTATAGGACTTGACTTCTCATTACATCTAAATAATTTTGGATAAATAACTTAACTTTTATAGATGTCAGTTTCCTTATCTAAACAATGATATGAATTAATTACCTTACTTTCAATGTGGTTTTTTTATACCCTTTTTTATTTTCCTCCTTCTCATCCATAAAGGGAAACTACAGTTATATCACTAATGTTTAGTAAATGACTACTGCAAGTTAAATACTATTTTAAGTCAATAAGAGAAAAGAACCAGTTATAAAAAATTTTGGCCAAAGATAAAGAACCCAATAAGTACAAATTCTGTAAGATGGGAATGAAATTAGTATATTTTCAGGGTGGAAAGGGACTAACAATGAGAAAAGAATGGTCAGAGAGAGAAAAGCTGATATCAAATTATATAAACTGAAAAGAAAATGGAGCTATTAAAACACAGAGAACAGGAAGAAAATTGCAAATTCTTCATGTACCTGGGTTAGTAGTTTAAAATCACAGTAATGAATTTAAAATAATGACTGCTGCTTTCCATAAAGGTAAGCACTAAGATTTGGTTAATTATGATTTGCATTTGCTAAAGTAGAAGAATAGGACAAAGATATTGAGGATGGTACAATAGAGCAATTTTATCAAGAGAAGTGAAGACATGAAATGGTTGTGAATAATGGACATAAGTTAAAGGATTTAGTTTTGTTGGTAAGAATGAGTTGCTCCCAAGAGTGAGCTAGAGAAATAGAATCAGTGATGGCAAAAGAGCTTGTAAACAGCATTTGGAATGTTATCTATGGGTTGGTAATAACAAAGTCAGGCATATGATCATCTGGTACTTGTATCACTGGCTAAACTTGGTGGGTAGGCAGAGGATTTTTGGAGATGAGAAAGGCAAAGGTGTGTTGAATATCTCTTCCACAATGAAACTGAAAGCATAAGAAGAATAACAGAAGTTGAAGTGGAGACCAAGATGCTGATATTCATGCTGGAAATCAGAAAATCACCTAGTGCCTACAAACTCAGTATCAGTATAGTTGCAATTTTCCTGTATAAATACTAAGGAAATTGAGGTTTTAGAAGAACAGTAAGGAATATGGAAACACACTAATTTATAGGATGACACATACTGCATTCCTAACATGAGAGGTGTATGAGGCTTCAAGAATAAAGAGTTTGCATCAGAGAGGACTTCCAAGGAACTATGGTTCTCAGGGCACAAGAATCCACCTATCAAAAGATAAAACTATAATAGTTTTTAGAGGTTACTGCAATATGTTGTCCTCAACTGAGTAAATTAAAAATAAATTTTGTATTCTGACAGTATTTTTCAATTTACTGTTTTATTGATGATGATAAATAATAATTGTGCATATTTATGGAATGCAATGTAATATTTCAATCCATGTATATATTGTAGAATGGACAAATAAGATCAATTAGCATATTTATTAGCTCTATTTACAGTAAAAATATTTAAAAACATCATCTAGCTATTTTGAAATATAAGTTCTTATTAATTATATTCATCTTGCTGTGCAATAGGACATGGGAGTAGATTGAATGGGTGGATGGATTTTTAAAATGTGGTATATGTGCACAATGGAAGACTACCTAGCTATAAAAACAAAAACCAAAAATTGTCATTTACAATGACAAGAATGACTTTAGAGAATATCATGTTAAATGCAATAAGCCAGAAACAAACATACCAATGCTATTTGGCCTTTCCTACACGCAGAAACTTTAAAAGTCAAGTGTGTAAAAGCAGAGCATAGAGCAGTGGTCATCAGAGTCTGGGAGTGGGTGTGAAGCATCATCTCAGTCTCTGCCTCTGTGACCACTTTGTTTCTCTTCCATTTGTCAGATTTTTCTTTACCACTTTCTTGTAAAGACATTTGTCATTAGATTTAGGAGCCACTTGGATAAGTCATGATAATCTTCTCGCCTTAGGATCTTAAGCTTAATTATCTCTTCAAATAAATATCTTTATTCCACATAAAGCCATACTCACAAACTTTGTAAAATAGTACTCTTATATATTTTGTCATCATCCATATGTAATGCAGTGGACTCAGTGCAGAGCTTACAGGATTTATTTGTTGATACAGTATACTCAGAGGATGGATGTCACACAGAGAGGTCAAGAGTATAATAAAAGATTCTGTAGGTGGAAGATCAAGCTAGAAAGTCAGGTCAACACATTAGCAGATGGTTAATACATTATACCAGAAATCTGGAGATTTAATGTTGCAATAGGCCATGAAAAACTTTCTCTTAGGCTCACAAAATAAAATAATGATGACAATAGTATTGGTTACTAACATGCATTCTCTTTTTATTATTGACCTAAAAATATTCTTAAAGACTTAAGGCATTCTCTCCTGTGTTCCTCTCAGAAGTTCTTATAATGCATTTGGGTATTATAAAGTAGAAAATGGGAAGTCTAGGTCAAAATATACACCCTGTGCTATCTAAATTAAATGACACAGCTTTCATTACTATATTATTGTTATTCATCACATCATTTAAATTGAATTTATTTCTGAATTGTGGTCTCAAAATTAAATTGAGATCATTTTTCCTTGGCATTTTAATGTCACTGGCAAAGAAATCCAACTTTGGGATAACAAAAAATTAAAAGAAAGATAAAATAAATAAGAACAATAATTTATACCAACCAAATGGTGTCTCAATATATATTAGACTGTGTGAAAAGAGTAATTTAAAGTCTAACTAGACTTCTTAAGCTAATGATTCTGAACCTTGAATTTATTCTCTTATCTTTTTAAATATGGAAAGTTAAATTCTACTTGAAAAGTAAATCAACAGTTCATTAATATTTTTGGCATCTAATTCTTCAGCCAAGTTAGAAAATAAAGCCATATTGAAAGTTAGCTACTGAGGTGAAGTCTAATCCATTAGTTTGATTTATTCTCTTAATTAAATTTGCATTTGAAAGAGTTAGCTGTGTTTTATTTTATTCTAATATTGCATTTGCATTATTTCATACCCACATTTATGCTCCACTCATAGTATAAACATTAATGGTTAAGTTACTATAATTCATATTTTGGGTCAAAACTGCAATAATAAAACTGCCTTACATTTAACATTTTGTAAAGGAAGATAGAGGTCTTTAATTCCAACTTCATGCTAATTTTTAATCTCTTCCTCACAACTTTTAAATATTTCCCCAAATTAGTATTGGCCTTGTATTTTTGGCACAAATGTATTACAGTCAGACTCACCAAATCCTTTTCGATCATTCTTACAGCACTTTGAATGTTTGCAAAATAATTCTGATCATAAAAATATTATAAACCCCTGTTGATGCCCTTCAGCTACTTTCTATTTAAAACTCAATTCAGGAAGTCTAGAAACTGAATAATTCTCAGCATGTAATCTTTGATTATCTAGCGATTTGAGCTGATAATTGCTTTATTATGCTGGACTTATAATTTCAGATGTGTTAAAATGAGGACATTCCATGAAATTTTCAGAACCAGACTTTAAATTGCATTTGCATTCTAATCTAGTAAGGGCATTCATTTTTTCCCCCTGACTTTATTATAGTGCATGGTCTAGATACTGTGCCAGATATTTTAAAATATGAATAGGTGATATTTATGCAACATCATGCAAAATGTCATCCCAGGATGAAAGCCAATATGAGTTAACATTACGAAAATGTTAAAGATGTTTCAAACATAAAGAAATTGCCACTTTCGAGGAAAGTAAGCTAGGCTCCTGGTCAATTTAGGAGACGTAGAAGGAACTTGGTAAAGAATAGGTTTTCGGTTCCAACTTTCGTAATTCAGAATCTGCCATCTGTGTTAACTGACGGCATTGGAGAACTTTGGTTATCTTTTCTTTTTTTTTTTTAAAAGGCTTGCTATATTTGCACCTAGGCTCAAAAATAAAAAACAGAAATAAAGGATAAAATGAATCAATAAAGTGGCTAAAACTGCCTACTACAACAATCATAAGACTAAACATATTTTTCTAGTGGTTCTTTATTTCAATACAATGCACACTAGTTGGAAAAACATGTAATGAGATAGTTTATCACACCTGCAGAGGTGATTTCATCTGTCACTGTGTTTTTAAACATCTAAACAGCAAAAGAGAGGACTGGATAAGCTGCAGACAAACTGCAACATCAATGGGATGTTCAAGGTTAAATTTATTTTGAATGTAACAATGTCTGAAGGAGTCACTAGTTCACACTGATACAAAAATGGGTCAGAAAATACTGAAAAATATACTCTGAGATCTGAACGTGAAAGACTGAAAGAGGCAAAATAAAATAGTAGTCAGGGCCTTTAAGTATCTTATTCTTGTGTCTCCCAGAGGCTAAGCATCTTTTTAAGAAAGGTCTCCTGACACTTTCATGAGAGTAGAAGATAAAATGTTGCTTTCCAAAAGCAAGCACATATGTTTTATTGGTAGATAATGGAACTGTAACCTGGGGTTATGTTCCTTTCTCTAAAAACCTTTCTTGGTTTCTGTCTAGGAAGTTGTTCATACCGACAAAACAATTGGACTTATAACTCTATTGTGCTGAAAAAAAAAATCAAGTCCCATTAATGTATTCTTCCTGCTTTTAAAGAACATTTTTGACTGTTTTGGCAAAGCTGTATTTCAGTGTATCAGAAATGCTCAGATCCTTCCTAGTATCATAGCCCAATGTACCTTATTTTCTTGCAAAATTTTCTTTTGCTTTTATAATAGTTTATTTCTGAATTTTAATTATATTCTTATATTAGCTACATTCCTGTATTTTTCTTGACATTTTTTATTTTCCTATTTTTTCTTTTCATTTTCATACTTGTGGATTTTGTCTAAACATATTGCTTTAAAGTTGCAATGAATTAGATATGATAAAGAAAATACTTGAAAATATTTCATAAATATCCATTTCCATATCTTATAAATACGATAGTTTTAGAAATTGCCTTTACCCATCCTGCACTTTCTTTGAAGAAATGACTATTTTTCAAAGAGAATTCTCTGAAACAGGGAAGTCACTTGAAGTCTTGACTGTCAAATGATTTTTTGGCTGTTGTTTATTTGTTAGTTTTAAATTAGCAGCAGGTAACACACTTGAAAAGTTGGTTTTGTCAAAAGAGTGGGGCTTTTCTAAATTCTTTAGCATATCAGAACTAAGCCTGACAGTCTTAGATAATACAGGTACACCTATAAGTACAGCAGGCACTATTTACCATGACAACTAGTAGTTAAAGTTTGCTGCATTAGAGTTAAAAGGAGAGTAAATGAGAAGTTAGCAGAATCAAACCCATCCCATCTTGATTGCAGAGGCACAGAAATAAAAGAATAAGTGACACTAAACTAGTCTCGAATGAGGCACTATATTGAAAATTACCTAAATGTCAAAGATAAAACATATCAATGCATTATGTTACCAATGCAATATCATTTATCCATTATGAACAAGCTAAATTTACAGTAAAAGGTAAACTCAGCCAGAAGTTATGCTTAATAAAGAACATGTAAAGTCTTTGTAATTAAATAGTGAATGTAATATTAGGTTCAGGATATTGGTCATTGTCAAGTAACACCTTTCTCCCTCTTCAAATTGCTAATTGTCTCTCCAACTTTCCTCCTCATTGTATATTTGTCCATTATTCACTCTTTTTTTATAAGATTTTTCAGTTCATTTAACTATTTTCATACTTCCTATCATAGTTGATCTTTTATACAGGCCTCATTGTTCAAGGTTTCCTACTTGATTTTCTGACTACAGTACCTGTGTCTAAATTCTAACAGTTTTGGACAGAGTCGAATTTGCTCATCTTAGATCAGAAGCCTGTGACTAGTTCAACAACTACTGGCTGCATGGTACAAGAGATCAAACAAGCCACAGAGTTTGCCTATTTTGGGGTTATGTTTAGGACAAAATTTTTATTATAAAAATATGAGAAGAGATGGTTGATACTTGTAGAATCACCAGAGATTCAGGAAAAAAGAATTTTGTAGTAAAATAATTTTGGGGAAGACTGAATTAACCAAGATTAAAAAGATTTCCTTAATGTAAAGCTTTGGAGAAGTTTAGACATATGAATAATCATTGCAAAGATTAAAATTGGTGATATGATGCCTCATTTCTTTGAGCATCCACACTCCACTCTTGAGTGTGTCCTCTGTTTCTGTTTGAAATATTTACCTAATAAACTCTTCTTTTGAGACTTAGAAAAATACAGTAAAATAAAACTGGAAACATAGTATTTTGGATTAACTTGTCTTGTCTGAAGGCTTATTTTTTGTTTTTAAAAGCATCTCCTTCCATGCCTGTGGTATCATATTTTAAAAGTTGATTCATTCTGTGGAACTTTGATGCTTAAAGGAGGATCCTTCCATTGTATTGATATTTATATAACACAGATAGTACAGTTAAGACTATGAGACCTCTCCAATCCAGGCATCTGAATCTAGGCAGCACTGCAGGACTAACCATCGCCCTTTGTCCTAAAGCCCACTATATAGAAACAGAGTAAAAAAATAATAAACACCTGGAAATTTCCAAAATTCCAAACAAGGACACATGCATGCTAGACTGCTGGTGTTACCTATAATAACCTTTATCTTCACTTGAAGCTTGTTAAGTTTCATGCATATGGACTGCATCTCAAACATGCAATTATGACAGACTGAATTATGGGAAAGGACATGAATAGTAGACACAACTGATACAACTGAGCAACCTGTTGGTCCTGTTGTCAATCATTCTCCAATGAGAAGCATCCTAGATTTTAGGCAACATTTCAAATCCTTAAGCCCAACCTATGCTGCTCGCTTGTGCCATTGTCCTTTTCACTGACTAGAGCTCATTCATTCTGAACATACTTCTTGCCCTTTAAACTTCATTACACTTAGTTGCTTCTTTCTTACCACTGTGCCACGTGCAATTGTTGTTGCACACAGGAATCCAGAAACCTCTCCAAAGACCCTATCACCCATGGTAATATATATTTATATATATATATAAATGTGAATCTGAACTTGACTGTTCATTTACTCAAGATCTACTCAAGCTTTTTACTATGGCAGGCCTTATGCTGATATAAAAAAGAAAAAGTTTTAAATTTATGCAGCAAAAGACAATGTTAATAGTGATTATTTCTGAGGAGTATAATTACACACAATATTATTTACTTTTTTCCTATTTTTTTTGTTAATATATGTCTCCACTACATAATGTTCACATTTCTTCATGGGGAATTTGTACATTTACATAACATGTACTATTTCTCTTTTTTTGACCCCTTTCACGCTCCTTCCCTACCTTCAACCTTTCTTCCCCTCCATATTTAAATTTATCAGCATTATTTTTGTACAATAAGGATATTATTTAGTTGAGTAAACAATAAATGTTTGAATTAAATCACATAATTCAAAAATCTGTAGAATAGAATTTCATTTCTATTACTGGTTATGGTACCTGGCACATTAGAGGCCACTAATGTGATACTGTAGGTTGAATATACCTGTATACAGATACTGGTACCACCAGCTGGGAGGCTTGAAACACTTAAGTCATTTCAAATGTTATAACACATGGCTATTAACTGGATTGCTATTGACAACAGAAATTATTTTTCACATGTCTGCAGTCTGGACGGCCAAGACTAAGGGGCCATCAGATTTCGTATTTTGTAAAATCCTGCTTCTAGATTGACAGACAGTCTTCACTCTGTGATCTCAAAAGGGAAAAACAGGTCTTTCTGGGTTCATTTTGGTAAGGTCATCAAACTCATTCATGAAGGGTTCACCCCTATAATCTAATCGCCTCTCAAAAAGAATTGGCCTCATTTTCCTTGATGGGAGATAATAATGCCTTCCTTTATAAGGCTGTTGAGAGTAGTAAATTGGGTGATAAGTATATAGAAATAAATGAAGATTACTCAAATAAAAATAAATAAAGTTTGTTTATTCAGAATCTGCTGTAGCAAGGAACTCAGGCACTATTCTTTGCACTAGAACCTTGAAAACAGGAGAGGGAAGATAAACACTTTGAAATAGAAAAAGAGAAAGACTTAGGTACATCTTGATTACTCCAATAAAGAGTGAGGATTCTGGTACTGGGGGGTAGCTGAATGGTAGACTGTTTAGCAAATAGGAAAATAAGATAAAGAGTCCTATGTGATTAAGGGAGTAAATTTGATTTTCTCCAGTTGGTCCTAGGTTTGAAGCAGACATAACAATTAGAGAAGATGTAAGTTATTAATTAAGTCCTGAATGAGAAAGATTCCCACAGAGAATGTGTTATAGTTTTCCAGACTGGTTTCTGCAGATTGTGTGTCAGGGTTCTGCTTTAATATATGATCCAGATTGTGTGTCAGGGTTCTGCTTTAATATATGATCCAGTCGCTTGTGGAATCAATTTTTCACATGTGAGTTTCAAATTTTAAGTTATTTTGCACTCTGCCTAGTTGTAGTAAAATCAATAAATAATAACTATTATTTTTTGTGATTTGTATTATACCCTAAAATTCTTTTTAAAATTTATTCAGATATTAGAGAATCCTGCTTATTTATGCTGACCATTAGCTTCTTCCCACAATATCTACTTTTAACTATTACAATATCTTGACCAAATATTTTATTTAAATTAGAATAAGACTATTCTAAGCAGAAGGAGAAAATCAGTGAAGCTAGTTTGTTTAAGCTTTTCTTTTTCCTAGACATCAGTTTCCCTTTAGATGGGATTTTCATCTTCTTGGAAATAACAAATGATGGCTTTACTTGGAAGTGAAGGAGCTAAATTAAATAAAGCTATTTCTGATAAAACCTAGGACTTCTTGACAGCCAAAGAACAAAGAGTACCTGTTAGAGGGGAAGTGGAGTGAGGCTAAGGGACATAGTAACTACCTTGCAAATCTATATTTCATTCCTAGTATGAGAGGAGAACCTATACTAAGATCAAGCACGCAGAAAAACAAACTATTTCAAACACTGTATTTCTCTCTGTCTCTGTCTCTTTCCCTTTCTCTGTTACAACAAAATATATAAAAAGTAAAGGATTGGCAGGACAAATACTCATGGGCTACCAAATTTTAAAAATGTTTAGAAAATGCTATATTGACTTAAAGTTGTTTTAAAAACTGAACAGGATCTGATAGCAGCACAGGGGAGCACTTGTGCAATTGTAAAAACTGAATGCTGTGTATACATTCCTGATTCTTCTGCTAATGTCTCAGTAGCTATTCAAGACATTAGACAACAAATTAATAACTTGTTAGACCCTGAGATTCCCTGGACCTTGTCTTTCTCCTCCTTATGGAAAACAATTACTAGTTCCTCTTGGTGGAAATCTTTGTTAACTATACTCATAATTGTCTTGTTGATTTTATTCTTTAGCTCATACATACTTAACTGTTTCTTTGGCTTTGTCTCCTCTAGACTTAAAGCTGTGCAATATCCAAGATGAAAATGCCTGGTGTCTATGGAGGGCCTCTAGACAGGATCTCTGCAGAAGTACCTCTGACAGCCGTTCAAACACTGTGAGCCTGTTCAGCCTGAAGCAATTAGATAGGTCTTTGGCCTGTTACCCCTCCTGGCAGTTCAGGTTAATTCTTCAGAAGGGGGATTGTTGCAGGGAGCTGAGTTAGAAATATTATGAGGAGTGACATAGTGCTAAGTCCTCAATGGAACCAATGCAGAAACCTGGCAACTGCAGGGGTGTCTGATGCCTCATGCTGTGGGCCAGGCCTCAAGACAAAAGACCAAACAAATGCACCCATATCTTGAGGATTGATACCCTAAATAGTTCCCATTCCCCTAGGAAAGAGTCACTACTTCCTAAGAATGTCCACTTTCAAGTGACTTGCTTTCCCATCTGTCTCTAATGTAATCAATTTTATCTGAAATATTGATCTTACTGGCTAACTATAGTTATGTCCCACCTTATGCCTATCTGCCTTGTAAGCTCCCAGTCTTCCCCTGCCTTGAACCCATGGTTTTACTCTATAAAAGTCCCTGGAGAAGACAGAGTTCTTGGTAACCCGCTCGGGACCCCTTCTGTCTCTCTTCAGATGGAAGCTTTTTTTCTCTCAATAAATATATTCTGCTCTTAAAATAAAAAAAAAACTGAACAGTAAGCATTAGTTCCTAAAGTGTATTTTTTGAGCCCTTCTCATACATACCAATCTCCATTGCAGCCTAAATGTAATCACTAATCGAATGTAACCATTACTGGGTACTGTAGATTTTGTTGTGAGCTCCACAAAAGAATTAGACAGAGGCACAATAATAAAGAGTGAAGCTCCTTACTGGGAACCTCTGCAGTGAGCCTCCAGTTTCTTACAAGGTGTTATGGTGCATGGTAAAAAGAAAGAGCAAGAATAAAATAGCAATGCAATGGAGATCTCGATGAACAGTTGTTCAAGGGGGATAAAAAGGCCACAAAGCAGCCAGAACCTTGGTGTATATTGATCACATTTGCCTTGAGGAAAATGGTTAGGGAATTATCAGATGACTCAGAAAGTAGTGGTGGTCTTATGCTGAGAAGGATCTTATGTTGATGAAGATCACTTTGGATGTTTTAGAGAGTGGTAGTGATCTTAAACTAATGAGGATCTTACGTTGATAAGGACAGTGATGGGGAGAGAACTGGTCAATAAGAAGTTTGTCCTTGGAGCAGCCTTGGAGCAGCCAGCATGCCAGGAAGAGAACAAGTCAGTCTCTCCCGAAATCCATGTTGGAACTTGGGAGACAGAACAAGAAAGTAAAGAGCCCTTCTTCTTGGTAGACAAGCAGTGGCAGGAGTGAGCAGTGGGTGTGCCAGGAAGAGAACAAGTCAGCGTCTCCTCTGAGCCTACCGACACATGGGCTGAGAATCAAATGTGTAGTCCTCCTTATCCCTCCCCAATCGCAGTTGGATGGTACTGAGGACAGCCAGAGTTGATAACAACTAAGGCACATAAAGCAACTAAATGCTTGTATTGTTTGGTTGATTATGCTGATCTGGGGCCAGAGGTCTGAGCATCTCTTGGGAGGATGACAATATAGCAAATATGGGGGATTTCCTTCTATCTTCTCTTTAAAGGCAAATATTGTTTTCACTATGTTGCTTTGCTCTGATTAATTGTTTTGCTCTATTCAATATTCTGTTTTGATAGGTTTTATAATGTTCTGTTTTTGGTCTGATTTTGCTACACCTGATTGAATGGACAACTATTGTGAAGATAATGAGATATACTAGGGTACCTATTACTGTTATCCTGGTATCCTGCTCTGAAGTTCTCTACCAATTTCACTGCATTGTCTTGGTTGGGTTTGTTCTGTCTTGTTTTGTTGTATTTTACTATCTTCAAAATTAAAAAAATATATAAAAAAGAAGTTTGTTCTTTCCCCCAGGTGAGACTTTCTTTTTATTACTATTTGGTTCTCATGGATCCAGGATGTCTTCAGCTGATATGGTCTTGCCCTGCAGCATCACAGTATCATAGGACCACTGAGATCTCAACTGTAACAAGAAGCACATGGAGTTATGTTTCTACATGCCATAGCTGGCTCACATGGCAAGATGCTAGGTCTCTGACAAGTCCTAAATACAATTTAATTATGAAATGATTTTCCCCTAAATTATATAGAATGGCCCCCAACAACTCTTTTATTTTTACACTTACACAGAAGGGAGACATCTAATGGGGGATAGAAGTCCCAAACTGACTCAAATAAGATGATATAAACATGTAGTTTTATAGGGTTCTTAATGTAGGCAGGGACTCAACCTCTTGATACCATCACATACTGAACTGAACTGATGACCACAGTCAACAAATTAACATATATTATCTCACATAGTTATGTTTTTGTGTGTTGAAAATGTTCAAAATGTACTCTTAGCAAACTTGAAGTATTCACTAATATTAACCATAATAATCACATTGCACATTAAATATCTTGAACTTGTTCATCTTAAAACTTCATACCTTTTGACCAACACCACCTTTCAGGTCAGAAGAGAGTAAGTGAGACACCCACCCACAAACTCTAGAGGAAGGACTGCAGCTAGATCACTGTATTAGTGAATAAGAAGGTAGAGAATGGTTCTGTTAATTCAGTGTATGTTGGGAGGAGACATAAACATTTTTCATTGTGTTTGTTTTAGGAACAGAAAAAACAAAGAAGGTAGACTACTAGCTACTCTTTCCTTTTCCTGGTCTTGGGTCTATAGGGTGGATTTATTTTACATTGATTTTTGAACAAGGTTTGATTTGGTTTGGTTTGGTCTGTACTAATTGCCTAGTTTTCAGGTTGTGGTTTTCTAGCTCTTTGACTATAATGTGCAAAACACAAACAGTCCAACAAATTATATTACTTAAATCTTGAGGTCACTAGCAAATCTTCTTTCTTACTTCTATTCATAACTTGTGACAGGTCATTTGTGCATTTTTGCAGAGAATTTTTTATTAGCAGAATAGAAAACTTCTCTCCACTCTTATTTTACTTATTCACATTTTTGTGATATTCAACATATAAATATATGTTCTTTGCCTCTGAAATAAAAGTATACTTTTAACCTAGAATCTCTGTTTCAATTTCCCCTTTTTTATTTCTACAAATTATGGAGAAGAATGTGGGAATTTACACATTCAAATGAAGAGTTGGTAGCCATTTTGAATCAAATGGCTTTGTGAAAGTCTAAAACTTTAACAATCATTCTGGGCTTTCTTATTAAACGTTTTAAACCAGATTCAGTGATTTCTTTACTCTTTTCTCTAAAATTAAATAACCATTGAAATGAAAAACTTGCAGCAAAAGACCACCTGCTGAAATAATACTTAATATGCTATTTTTGATACCCAAGGAGCTAAACATCAATTTATTGATGTCATACACACAATATGAGCTGTGATTCACCTTATAGGTAAACTGAAAGGTATGGACAATGTTTTGTCACTGGTTAAAGGAGAATCCTACTGTTATCCACAAAAGCAGAAAATGAATAAATGATATGCCTGAATATTTTCTGTAGTACACTGTGTATTTCTTCCCAAACTGAAATTTATCTAGTCATAGAATCATTTCAAAATATTTTATTTTTAATATGTTTTACTTTTTGGAAGCCAAGAGCCATAAATTCTTTGCTCTCCAGAAAATTACATCGTAAGTGTATGATAAGCTTTATTTTAATACTGGACAAAATGCCACTAAATACATTTGATAGTGAACAGATGAGTGATGCTAAAAACTGGGGAGATTACCTATAAATTGATAATAACCAAGACTGAACATTAACGATGAATTCTCTTAAAACTTTTATCCAGTTGTAATAAAGAGAAATTAAGAAAATCATATATATATCAAGCATGTCAGAATTTTCTGTGATTTTCCACTCCAAGGAGCTCAGTGAGTGTGCATTAACTTTTTGCTTTCAACAGATTTGCTCTGAATGTTCTCTTGCATGGCTCTGAATGTTCCCTTACATGGCTTTACATGGGACTATTAACTGGAAAACAAATAATATGACTGTGGTTTATAGTCTTTAGAATCCAAGGAAGCATGTCTTATGATATACTAGCAAATATTTTAAATACATATAAAGCAGCTGATTCAAACTTATTACAAATGTCATTAGATAGATAGATAGATAGATAGATAGATAGATAGATAGAGACAGGAATCGAAAATAAAAACTATGAAACATCATGTGAATTTTTTACTCTTGTTCTTAATTTTTTTTTACTTTATTTGCTTCTTAGGACATATTTGTCATACATATTGACTACATTCATCATAGATAAATTGTACTAGTACATAATATATCATAATTATTCTTTTTACTTCCATTCTTCTACCCTCCACTAAACCTATCTTCTGCAATATTTCTGGACTAATATGTAATTTCATTGTTTTAATTTGCATTTCTGTAATGATCAGTGATGCTGTGAGTATTTTTTCATATATTTGTTGTTTGTACTTCTTCACATGAAAGATGTCTATTCATTTCAGATTTCCATTGTTTTACTGGGTCTTTAAATTTGGGAAGGTCTAATTTTTTGACTTCTTTATATAATCTAATTATTAGTCCTTTGTCTGAGAGGTAGCTGGTAAAAGATTTTTCCCATTATGTGGATTGTGTCTTTACTCTGTTGGTGGTTTCCTGTGCTGTGCAGAAGCTTTTTATTTTCATGTAATTCCAGTTGTTGATTTTTTTGTAATATTTCCTGTGCCATTGGTCTTTTCTTCATAAATTCTTTGTCTACACACATGTCTAATAAGTTTTATCTATTGTATCATCGAGCAGGTGAAACATTTCTATTTTTATATTTTTTTTATTTACAGAAAGAAAAGCAAAACAGAAAAATGGGTATAAATAATGAAGAATTTCAAAAAAAGTAAGAAATCACTAGTTGATAAATTACATATTGCTATCTTAGAAGTAGTTGCTTAAGTCTCAAAATCAAAGCATAAAAAGTGGACAATCAAACAATGACAATACAAACTATTCTGTTGATGAACTAAGAAAATCTTAGTAGCATGTTTATCTATCTTGCACACTTAAACATACATACAGTTATATCCTTTAGAGCACTTTCCCTTTCATTATCTCAATATCTAGTATACATTTTGGATCTTATCATGCCTTCAGATTTTTATTTTTATTTTTTATACTAGAGAGACAATACAATATTTACAAATGTGAGTCTGATTTATTTCACTTGTGATAGTCTCAAGTTGCCTCCATTTACCTATATAAGCTGAAAGATCTTCATTTTTTATAGCTGAGTAATATTCCATTGTATAAAAATACCAAATCATTTTCATCTACTCTGTGGTTGATGGAAATTTTGGTTGTTTCCAAGATTTAGCTAACACAAATTGTGCTTCTATAAACATGGGTGCACATATATCACTGTTACATAACCTTTTCAATTTCTCTGGGAAAATATCCAGGAGAAGAACTGCTAGATTGAATGGAACTTCCAATCCTAGTTTTTTGAGGAATCTCAATACTAATTTCCACAGTGGCTGAACTAGTCTATACTCTCACCAACAGTGAAGTGTTCCTTTTTCTCCATAACCTTGCCAACATTTGTTATCTGTGGATTTCGTGATGGCAGCCATTCTTTCTGGAGTGAAATGAAATCTTAAGGCTATTTTAATTTGCATTTCTTGAATGTCCAGTGATGGTGAACATTTCTTTATGTATTTATTTGCCACTCATATATCTTCCTCTGAGAACTGTGTGTTCATCTCAGATGCCTATTTTGGGAGAGGGTCTCTGAATTTAGGGGGCTTGAT
Organism: Hydrochoerus hydrochaeris; assembly: GCA_004027455.1. Classification (NCBI taxonomy): domain Eukaryota; kingdom Metazoa; phylum Chordata; class Mammalia; order Rodentia; family Hydrochaeridae; genus Hydrochoerus; species Hydrochoerus hydrochaeris. The sequence continues at coordinate 47,540 of PVLA01009889.1, forward strand.
GTTTTTAAATTCTTTATATGTTCTGGATATAAGTCCTTTGTCCGAGGGACTGCTGGCTAAAATTCTGTCCCGTGATGTGAGTTTTCTTTTCCTTTTGTTGGTTATTACTTTTGAAAATGCAAAACCTTTTTTAAAAGATGAGATCCCAATTGTTGATACTTTGAAGTACTTCCTGTGCTATTTGTGTTTTGTTCATGAGTTCTTTGCCTACCCCTATGTCTCCAAGATTTACCCATCTTGTCTTCCAGTAGATTTTTTTTTTTGTACTGGGAATCAAATTCAGTACCTTGTGCTGCCAGGCAGGCACTTATGCTGCTGAGCTATATTCCTAACCCTTTATGTATTTATATTTTCATCAATTTGGTTTTAGTCTAGCACATGATGAGAGATACACATCTATGTTCAATTTTTAGCATGTGAGTACCAGTTTTTACAACACCACTTATGAAAGGGCTATTTTTCTTTCAGTAAAGAAGCTTAGCCCCTTGGTCAAAGATAAGTAACTGAATATGTTTGGAGTTGTTTCTACATCTTCTATTTGATTCCACTGATTCTTGAGTCTGGTTTTTGTTTGTTTTAACTTTATTGCCAGTACCATGCTGTTTTTATCATGGTAGTATTGTAGTTTTTATCTACATGGCTTTCTGGCTACTATGAATGGAACAGTTTTGCTCTGCCATATCATTCCAATATGGTTTTTCTGCCTTGGAGTTAGCTGACAGTAAGAGAGTCTCCTTAAAACATGACTTAAATTAAACTTCCACTCCTGTGAATTTGTGGGTGGCAAGTATGGGAAAGCCACTTAGCCAGAAAATTCATATGGGAGACAGGGATCATTAGTTTGATTGGCTCTGACATTTACAAATCTTTGGAACAGGTATAAAGAAAGAAGTTGGAAAAGTCTGTAGAAGCAGACTAGAAAAGCCCTAGATGTTGTTAGCAAAGATTTGTGGGTGATTCTAGTTAATTCTCAGAATAACAAAAGGCTAGCAAAAATGCAGACAGTAAAAGCCAGGCTCTTGACATTTCCATTGGAACAAGAACTCCATCAGTAGTTAAGCGTGACATCATGTGTGTTACACTATGCAAAAAAATATGTCTGCATCTTGCCCATGGGCTGGGGATGTGACTCAGTAGTAGAGTTCTTGTCTTACATGCACAAGGCCCTGGGTTCAATTCCCAACACCAAAAACAAAACAAAACAAATTAAAAAACCCTCCGTTTTGTCCAAGTTCTGAAACTGTAGGAGACTGAGATTAAGGGCAGTGGACTACTAACCTGGTGAAGGAAATTTCAAGATAACCCAACACTTAGTCTGTTACATGGGTACCTCTGGCTGCTTTTATCTAGATTTATAGCAAAACTCAGGGGGCAGAAGGCAGAATAAAAAATGTTTAAAAATTCAGAATTTGGCCCAGAAGGAATCATATGTAAAGTTGGTGCTAAAGGATGCATTACTGCTGAAAAGACTAGCACAACAAAAAGAAACCAAGTGCCTTACAAAGGAACAAGAGAAAAGATGCCTTAAAGAGTACAAACATTTAAATTGTGAAGAAAATCCCTGGAAATTGAGAAAAGTGTTTTCCTGGATTACATTACTGTGCTCAGCCATCCAAGTACTCAAAGGCCACTGCAGCCATGGTCCATGTGTCCTTAGATATTGTTAGAGATGGTAGAAGATATTGGAGTGATCATGTCATACTTGTTTTATGGACATACAAAATGTAGGAGTTGTGGAATCAGAAGAGCTTCCATCCAGATTTCAAAAGGTCTGGGAGGCCAGGCAAGAAGCCCTTAGGAGGCTGGCTCATGAGACTCTCAATGAAGCTAAAAGTGCAATGAATTCAGAAGTTGCAGTTTCCAGGACTATGGAATATCTATGGAGGAGTGCAGCAGCCTGAGAATGAAGTCAGCTCTTGAAAGAGGCCATATAGACTGCTATCACCAAGTGCATGAGATGGGACAACCTAGGCCATAATGAATGGGTATCTCACCAGTTTATGTCCCAGAAACTTTAACCTAGACATTTGAAAAGTACTACAATTGTTGAAACTTTAGGGAAGGGACTGTTATATTTCCAGTTTTATGTCAAATTGTTGTGTTATATTAGGCAGAATTATGAATTTTCTGTCGTTTTTATTTGGAGATTAGAGTGGCTTAAAGAAATGTCTTTAGCATGGAAACTGACAAGGAGTAGAATGTGGCAGCTAGGGTGTATCATCAAATTTAACTGACTTTGGGACCCACCCTGGGGATTGGTGGAACATGATTCTAGGTGCATTTTGGGTGATTCATAAAAGGCATGAGCTTGGGTCTCTGTCTGGTCTCTTGTTCTTTTCTTTCTGGAATAATTCACCTTGTCTGCTTCCTAGGTGCCATGAGCTAAGTACTGTGGCTCCAACACATTTTTTCTCTATGATGCTTCTGCCATGGAGCCAGCCAACCATGCACTGAATCCTGTAAAACTGTGATAAAAATTTAACCTCCCTCCTTTACACTATGGGTTTCAGGTATTGTGTCCCAGTGGTGAGAAAGCTGACTACTACATGGTAGCAAAAGAACACCTTGGTGGAAATTGGGAATTATGGCTCAGGTACTGACTTTATTTGGTGACATTAGTCAAATTGTTTAGTTATCTGAACATCAACTTCTTATTATTGGTATTTACATAATGGACAATTATTAGCAAAGAACAAGAGCTTCTCAGGCAGAATGAGAACTGAAATTTAATTTTCTGAACTAAACAATTCTGAGAACAGACATACTTTATTCTTCCTGAATTAAAACATTCTGAGAAAAGATATACTATTCTGACTTTGTGATAGGCTAAAAAATTTAGATTCTTTACCCAAGAAAAATTAGTTTAAGAAAATAATATTGTAAACTAAGTGACATTGCTTATCAAGATGAACGAGTTTGCAATACAAACCTCCTTGTGTCCAAAGTACAAAGCCATTTCATCTTAAACTCTTAACCAATTTTGTGCCTTGCAAAATACACCTTAAAACCATCTATCTTGGGCCTGTAACCTTAGTATTATCCTCTCCTACAATCCTCTTCCTGAAACTATTGATGCTATCTCCAGTTGGAGTATTGTGATTTCTTTATGAAACAAGCCTAATAAATGTAGACACAGTAAGTCAGCAGGCTCTCTGATGACTTGGAGAGGGGGAGGTTGGTGATGGGATATTTAGAGCATAATTCTATGTAATTAAAAATAGATCATTTGAAAAATCAGAAGAGGGATCCACCAGCACACCACTCTGGTAAGTGGCTGTGGCCTCCCAAGCTGTGGCTGCCCCAGAGGAGAACCATATCAGCGTTTCCTGAGATTCACGCCATGCTGGAACTTGGGGCACTGGGAAAACAGGCAACCAACTCATCGCTCTGGTGGGCGGCTGTGAGCCTATTGGTGTGCGGGCTAGGAATCAAACATCCATCTCACACACACACACACACACACACACACTAACTAGCAAGTGAGAGCCAGAGATCTCAGCATCTCTTGTGAGTTTGACTATATGCAATATAGTAAATAAGGGGGATTTTCTTCTGCTATCTCTTTGAAGGCAAATATTTTTATCTCTGTTTTGCTCTGTTCTGATGAATGGTATTGCTCTAGTGAATATTCTGTTTTTATAATTTTGGTATTTCCTTCGATATTTCTCTACCTGATTGAAGAAACAACTATTGTGAAGGAAACCAGATATACTATTGTAGCTATTGCTATTATCCTGATAACCTGCTGTGAGCTTTTGTACCAATTTCACTGCACTGCCTCAATTGGCTTTGTCCTGTCTTGTTCTGCTGTATTTTACTACCTTCAAAATAAATAAATAAATAAATAAATAAATAAAGTAACAAAATAATAATATATAAGAAAAAATTTAAAAAGTAAATAACAGCAACAAAGCAGCAAGGTACTGAGCAACCTGAAACATGATATAACTAAACAGATAATGGACTTAAAAAGCAAAAGGACAAAAAGAAAGTGCTCTAAAGGATATAACTGCATGTATATTTAAGTGTGTAGGATTGATAACCATGTTGCTAAGTTTTTTGTTGCATTGGTGAACAGAACTGTTGGCAGCCTCACTATTTGAATGTCCACTTTGTATGCTTTAATTTTGTAACTTGAACAACTATATCCAAGAAGACAATATGTAATGTATCAACTAGTGATTCCTTACTGTTTATTTTTTTTTAATACTGTATTGTTCCTACCCTTTTTTGTGTTTTGTTTTTTCTCCTCTTTAAATAAAATTAATTTTAAAAAGATCATTTGTTTTTGTCACACTAAGTGAAAGAATTTTGCTATTGCTTCATTTAGTGTATTGATATTTTTTTTCTTTTAAGTTCTTGGCAAAAAAACCATAAATATAATTTTGTAAATATTAATATATACATATATTCATATATATATATATGAATATATATATATATATATATTAGGATACTTCTTATAAGTATTGATTCCTTGAAGTCTCTTTCTCTGTATACTATTTTTTAAAGATCAGATCTCACATTTTAAAAGTGTTATACTTCTGGAAGTAATACCTAAATAGAAATTTTGAGATTATTTTAAAATTTAAAATATGGGTTACAAAATAATCCAGCAATATTTGATATGAGAGATTTCAGTGCTCAGTTCTCATATGAAAATTGACTTCAGAAACTACCTAGAAACTAAAGCAGTGATAGTTGGTATGATTCATTTTGTTTAATTGTCTTTTTCTTATAAGGTAGTATTCAAATTAAGTTTGCCATCTCCATTATTCAGATTAAGGATAAGTTATGGCTTGTTAAGGGTATGTAATAGCCTAGATGTTCCCCCAATTCTCATGGAATGATAGGGTTTCTTTTAGAGGTGGTTGAATCTAGAGTGTATGATTGATTCATTGTGCATTGCTGTGATTAGGGGTGCTGGGATTAACAGTAGATGATTGATAGATCAGTACACTAGTTGCATTGGCACTGCTAATTCTGGTAGACTGGATATCATATGAGGGGCATAAAGAGGCTTATCTCATCCTCTTCTCTAACTTTTCTGTGTTCTGCCATCATAAACTGTTGCTCCTCTGCCATGTGATACCCTGCCTTGGAACCGGCTAATGAACTGAAGCATCTACAAAATGTGAGCTAAATACATCTTTATCCCCTTTAACTTTGAGTGCCCACTATTTTGTTTTAGCACTGAGAGAAAAATAACTAAGGCAGGATATAACTGTGAAATTTCACCTAGTAAATCTGATGACATAATTTGTTATTGAGAAAAGAAAAACAATTAAAAACAGTATGATAACAAATAGAATAGTGATCACAAGGTTTATTTTTTGACTATGGAAAGTATGGAAAGAGAGAAATAAACAAGAAGTTGAATACATTGGAAATGTGATCATTCTTTTCTCCATTCACTTCAATGGTATTTCTGTAGTGCTGCTAAGGTATCAAATGCTAACAATTTGACCTAAGTTGTTTGGACTGACCAGGAGTTTTTGATTGATTGTGAGAAATGGAAGCTGGTATTGATTTTAATAAAGTGAAAAACCTCCCAATTTGTTAGGAACAAAATGATGGTTTCTGTAGAAAGAGAGAAATAGAAGTCTTCCATAACTTTTTCTTGTTTGGGTTCTAATGACTTTTCCTACTGTTATGAACAGTACAAAGACGAGGCCAAGGGAATAATTTTGAAAAATTTTCAAAGGAAAAGGTATAATTGTTTTATAGTTTAGGAGATGCTACACACATGCTCCAATTTTTTTTTATTTGAAGGGTTATTGATTGAGTTACAGTATTTTGAGATGTGAACATGCAATTTCTTGTTGATACCCAATTTGAATACATGATTACTTTAAGAAGTATACATTTTGTTCTCAGAGAATCAGAGATGCCAGAAATAATTCCATTTTGCTCTCATCTGGGGTGCTGGTACCAAGACACTGTGAATTATAGGCACACCTCTAATCAAGGGCAAATTTATCTGCTATCATTTCCTTTGAAAGCTAAAGAATACAGTTTCAGATGCCATTGTGGTTAGGTACAGAAGAAGCTAGTTCACCATATTCATATGGGCTAGTAAAATCTGTGCCTCCTACTTCAGGAGGGTTTCTTAGTATTGGAAGAAAGTCAGAAAAAGGAAATACCTTGAGTTTTCATTCAAATAAGTACTAAGAAAAGTCTAGAGAGGATATTTGCCAAAATGATTTGGATAATCATAATTATTGACTATGCTTTGTAGGACCAGTTAATCTTGACTACTCTTCAAAAATTACAGCACCCAAATAACTCTGATGGAAATCACAAATCATGGTTTCAGGAACCAAATAAACCCCAGGGTAAGCTTGTTCTTGCCCTGCTGTGGTTTTCTTCTGAGTAAAAAAAATAAATCTAGTCTAATTTATCAACATGATGTGTACACAAAATATAATCTCTGAATTTGCAAAAACAGATTTTAAACACCCTTACTTTTAGTTATTTTTATTAGCAAATTGTTTACCTGCTGGTTGGTGAAAAATTAGAAAATGATGCCAGCCTGAAACATATCAGGTTTATGTCTATTATTGCTAGTACAGATTTTTAAATGACCCATATATAAATCTGTGACCTTAAGGAAATATGACAAGCAAGCTGTTAGCATATCAGTAACTGAAAATACTACTTTGGAAGTTCTGTTGACTTCTTTGGAAAGAAAGAGTAGAAAGGAACCTGTATTCTGGTCCTTGTTCTGCTAAACTGACCATGTGACCTTGTTTGGATTTCTCCTTACTTATTTAAAAAGATAGACCATTAAGAAACCTTTTAATTTTCTTTATATAATTCATATCTATGCATATATGATTGCTATTAGTATTCTTTGTTGGGTTAATATGATTCATTCTCCTGATGACTTTCCTCCATTGATTTTGTGGATTTAGTACTTCTCTGTTACATCCCACAGAATCAATAGTGATCTCTAAGCAGGCTATATTAATATAACAATAAAAGGCAGCATGTATATAATATATATACAATTGATCATCATTATTGCGGATTTTGCATTTCCAAATGTGACAACTTACTACAATTTATTTGTGATGCCAAAATTCATACTCATGTATGTGCAAAGAGCAAAACTTGTCTCCTGATTGACATGTACCTAACTGAGGGCATATAAGGCAATGTGTTGCATTACTTCAACTCCAACACTGTAAAGAAGCAGTTTTTTCATGATATACGTAGTGTTTCATTTCTTGCATTTTTGTTCTTTCTGCAATGCTATTGATATTTAAAATAACCTCATAGCATTGAATTGAAATGCTGCCCAGTGTTCCTCAATTCAAGAAAAGTGTGATATGCCCCATGAAAAAAACTCTGTGCATATTTGTACATATGCTATTCATATCTAGATGTTGGAAATAGTTCGTTAGACTTTGGAAATAGTCCATACCTTCTTTAGGCATGAGTTATAATGTTGTTAGTCATGAGTTTAATATTAATGAACCAATATTATGTATATTTAAAGTATCTTTAAACAAAAACCTCATAAAACAAAGTTGTATAATGAATATTCTGAGACCAAAATCTCTCGGGAACCAAACTTAGAGACTTTATCAAACAAAATTGGTCTTGAATAGTGAAAATCAGTTGACATAGAGGAGTCATCAAGTTGAGTGTTTATGTGTATGTGTATATGTCTTTCTCAAAAATGAGTCCTTTTTTTTATACTTTTCCTCCAGGTTATTGGGGCTGTGTAAAAGAAGTCTGGAAATTTTGTTTGTAAGATTGATGTGATAACACCCAATAAGACTTGATATCTATCTACCTTTAGCCTGGTTCTTAATTCATATTTATTTTCAGCATATAGAACATGTAATTTATGCACACATTAAATGGCATGATATGCAATCATAGATAATGATTTTCATTATGTACAAATGTATGCTAAGTGGCATTAGGAAACATAGTACAGATCATGTTGGTTGATACTGAATAATGTACAGTTAACAGTCTAGCAACAATTTGCTTGATTTTACATCATAAAAATTTCTCACAGGAGTTTGCATTGTTGTACTAAAAGATATACACCTGTGTATACTTTGACATATATTTATATCCTAGTGAATTTTTGTTTATGATCCTTAAATCTTAGCAGGTTGGTGCAATTATTAAAGTTAGTATTTTAAAATTGTTAAATCTTATTATCCATGACAAATTTTGGGTTTAGGATTTGAAATTTGTCATAAAAATAACCCTTTCAACATTCTCTATCCTACAAATATCATGAACTGTCTATCATACTGGATAATTTGAGGAGAAAATCAGCATGGAGAATGTAGCAAGTAGCTTTTGAGGTACAAAGATATTTCCCACAGTTTCATCTCCCTAAAGAGATGAGAAGTTTATATGATTCCATTTTTTTAAATCACTGCTTATTTTCACATATACTTTATAGTTTTACCCAGAACTCATAAAATTTCATTGGCTTTTACTTATTGGTACCATTTTATAGTCTTTTTAATTACTTTCTTTGGCTAGACATTGTTTCAAATTTGTGTTTATGTTATTTATGTTTAGATATTGGAAATAGCCTATACATCTTTTTTTTTTTTTTTGTATCAGGGATCAAATTCACCATCTTGCACTTGCCAGGCAGGCATTTATGCCACTGACCTAAATCCCCAGTCCATATATATTTGGTGAAAAATTCTGATTACTTTAGACAGTACATCACTGTCCAATATAATATGCATAGATTTTTTTATGTTTTGTATTTATTGCCAGATATTCAATTGTGTATCACTGAATATAAATATGTTTGCATTCTTAATTTTATCAACTTCTTTATAAAAGCTTTTTTATTTGTTACCACTATTTATATAAGTGAGTATGAATTTTACCATGACTCCTTGGCATTACACTTTAAAAAGGTAAGCAGGTTAAGTAATGCAATAATTTTAAAATGGTTTAATAACAAATAAAATACATTTGCATTGTTATCTAAATTATCTCAAGTTGAAATATAAGTCAATTCTTAAAGAATGTCATAGCTAAAAACCTGGAGACTGATATCCTAGAATACATACTGAGCATTTAATTTAAACTCAAAGTACCAAAAATAGATTTCAATAAAATCTTTCAGTAATTAGGTCACTTGTCTCCATTTTCCACAGTTAACACTTGCTAATAAGTTTTAGGGAGGCAAAACATTAACTCCAGAGCATGTGTGAGAGGCCAGCAAATAGCCCCACATAAAAACTTCAATGCCATTGTCATCTCTAGCTACTATTAACAATGAGTGGAAAGTACAGTTTTGGAGAAGCTTCCAATGTCTAAAAAATTTTGGTGTTATTAAATGGTAAACTTATGACATATATTAATATCTAGTATTTTTTTCAGAAAACATTTTTGTTTTCATCTTAAAAACACATTCAATCATAGGTTAATTATGGTGTGAAACTTGATGTTTGAACCCCAGAGTTTTTGTGTTAATGAGGATTGCTCAAAGATACCTCAGTAGGCAAGGCTATTGGTTTAAAGATATGGTTACCAGTTCAATAATATTATAAATACCTTTAAAATATATGCATATTTTTATAATATGACATAAAGACATTAAGTTAGTTCTACTGGGAAATATAGCAAAATACTATACACCTATTTTTTAAAGAAAAGAAAAACTAAAAAAATCACTGGTTATTTTTAAATCTGTATCATTTTATTCTTGATTGCATGTATCATATTTTAGGGACAAATCAGTAAAATATATACTTTCTTTCTTTATTTTTTTCTTTTTTTGCTTTTTTGAAACCAAAAATGTGTCCCAGCCTGGCCTCAAATTTATGATGATCCTCCTGCTTCAGTCTCTCAAGTGCTGGGATTGAAAGCATGTACCGCACATCTAGCTTGTGATACCTATCTTCTAAAGAGGCAGATAAGTTTTAAAAATACAGATATTCTGCCAGTTTACTAAATGCAAAAATGTGTATTTTTATCATCCCTACTCTCTGTTATGAATTACTAGCTTCACTGGATTATAATACAGTCAGTTAGGGTTTATGTTGTTATTTGTTATGTTTCTGCTCTGACAGTGGACTAGGAGGAGCACTTTTTGTGCTTGAAGATTAAAACAAATCTAATATAGAGATTAATAAACATGTCAGTATTGAAATGTTTTATATTTAATGAAATTATATAGAACAGAATCATGAAAATAATAGCTATACAATGCTTTTCTAGATACCAGGTATTTTATTAAATTATACTCTTCTTAAACATGCAATGGTATGAAGAAATTTATAAAACATTTGTAAATTTTTTGTGTCAAATTAATTTAAATATAGAAAGCTATAATTTTCATAGTTATTATGGTCTGAAATCAAATAAGATCTGACATGACATAAAAGCAGAAATATTTTAAGATGTCACAAGGCTGAATACCAATTTCTATGAGAAACACTTAAGTAAACATTAAAAACAGTATGGTCACACATGTTTTCATAACGTCTAAATAAATATACTCATAAAGTTTGGTTATGTCATCACATGGCATTGAAAAAAATTATCCAGTAGTTAATATGTTTTAATGTGATAAAACCTGACATAACCATGTGTAGTGGCATACACCTGTAACCCAACCACTCAATGAGGTTGAAGTAGGCACATTTTCAGTTCAGACCTAGCTTGGACACACTCTTTCCCAAAAATAAACAACAAATAAATAAAGAGCTGAATATGTAGCTCAGTGTGGATGTCCAGAGTTCAATTATTTAGACCACAAAGCAAAAATACAATAAACCCTCATTTTAGGGAGAAAAGCAGTGACAACAAATATTTGAGGTGCTAAGTAACTTTAATATCAAACAGTAAATGAAAGATATTAAGCAATCTGACATTTTACAATGTATGCCATATTGTAAAAAGCTCATTGCATAACAATTTAATGCTTCAAAATGTAAGAGAGTGCAAACTTTCATTCATATGACATTAGGAATTGCATCTGCCCTTGGGTTAATTATCAGATTTTAAATGTACCTAGGGTTTTCAGTGGTCAGATGATATAATCATTTACTATTAAAACAGCACATTTGAGTTAACTACAAAAGCAATAAAACAAAGCAAAAAGCTTATGTGAAAAATATTCTCATGATGTGTAGATTAGGAAGCAGAAATGGATGAAAATTGAGGGCATAGTAGAAGAGCACAAAACCTGAAGTAATAGACCCACTGTCATTATATGTTCAAATTTACTGAAGATGCAGTTTTTAAAAACTTATACTGTGAGTCAATTGGGAAGCAATTTTGAGTTTCATCTAGTACCATAGAAACATGTCAATACCCATCAAGGAAATGCATGCTATCTGAGTAGTTGCTTTCATTGAATTTTAATTTTAAAACACTTTATAAGCACAGGCAGACTTTTTATAATACCTTCATTAAATAGGTCTAGAATATCAATAAGTAACTTTTAGTTCCATTTAAAAAGACTCTAGGGCAAAATGTGATATAACTGAAAAGATAGACTAGCCACCAAAATAATTAAAATTTCAATATCTACCTCTTTGAAGTTGGTAGAACAAAATATGTAAAAACAATAAGGATATTCAAAAACTTAAGATGCAATCACCAAAATTAATCTATGTGATATTTGCATAATATACCATCCATGGATAATGGAACCATATTTCCTCAACTATACATAAACTATGAGCTGGATAGACTGACTACACTTAGTAATTTATTTTTTGAAATCAGCATGCATTGCTCTAGTTCAACAACTCATTAAAGACTTCATTAAAAAAAAAACTCCAGATATATCTGTCACAAAAATTTACACAAAAATCTCAACAAAATCTAGCAAATCAAATCTGAAAAAAAAAATAAAATAGATATGCATCAAAAGAGTTCAATGTTCAAGTTACAAAATATAACTCACCATGTCAACAGTTAAGAAAAGTGATCATTTCAGTACCTTTAAAAAACTCCTATCTATCAATGAAAGATTCTCCTGTGAATAGAAAGGAATCTGTTTAATATTATAAAGGGCATGTATTAAATTAGAGCTGATATTTACTGGTAATAAACTGTGTAATTTCCTCCAACATTTGGGAGCAAGAAAAGGATGCAAACAATTTTATCATTCCTATTCACTAGCACACAATGTGCAAAAGGGCAAGAAATATAAATAAAAGTTATTCAGATAGCATTGTCTCTATTTGTAGACATCTACTGAGTGGAAAATTCTAGAATATCTATAAAAATACTACAGTATCCAATAAAGAGGTTTAGTAAGGTTGTAGAATATAAGTCAAGACACAAAATTGTTGTATTTTTATACATTAATAATAAAAAATTAGAAATTAAAATTACTGGATTGGTACAATTTAAATTTGCACTAAAATAAAAGTGACATAAATGTGCATAATGCAATAGTAGGATCTGAAGGTAAAAATTACAAAAAATTTAATCATTAATTTAAAAAGATCATAAAAATGGGGATACACAACATGTTCATGATTGGAAGATGTGATATTATTAAGATGTCAATTCTTCCTGGGCCCAAAGCATGCATAGGTGGAAATCCAGCACCCAGTGAAGCCTTGGAACTTTGCCACCCTGCATCTGAAATCACCCAAGGATGCCCAGAAGGTCCAAATAGGCCTAAGTAGGCCATGACCAGTGAACTCCAAGCAGCTGGCTGGGGCCTGAATTGAGTCCTTGGCCCAGAGTGCCAGCAGGTAGAAACCTAGCACACAGGGAAGCCTTGGAACTTTGCTCCTAGGCAGTAAAACCATTACCTGCATCTGAAACCATAGGAGGTGGCATGAGAGTCCCTGTGGGCCTAATTGGGCCATGTCCAGTGAGCTCCAAGTGGCTAGTTTTTGCCTGCTGTCTGCCCCAGGCACCAGAAGTGGGACAGGTGATTCTCAGTACATGGGGGAAGCATTGAAACATCACTCAAAACCCCAAAATATAGGAAAACGACAAAATCAAAGAGCAAAATGCAATCTTGAACTTCCAGCCCAACCCAAGCAAGCCTAGGAGACATGGACACAATCCTTAAATGACTGAAATGATATCCACTGAAGTAAACAAACAACTTCAGGAAGCTATAAAAGAACTCATATCAGAAATAGTCTCCCAGGTAAAAGAAGAAATGATAAATGTAATAAAAGAAATGCTGAACACATCTAAAGAAGACATAGATGAAAAGTTAGAGGAACAATGAAGAAAGATGGAAACTCTGAATGAAGAATGTAAGAAACAAACAGAATGCATGAAGCAGATTCAAAGAGATACACAGGAAATAAAAAATTTCATTGAAAGTTGGCAAAACTGCCTCAATGAAAGTGAAGATAGAATTTCAGACCTTGAAGATATGATTGCAGCTAGTGAACAGGAAAGGAAAGATCTTTTAAAAATAACAAGGAGCCAGGAAATAACAATTCAGCAACTGCAAGATGATGCAAAGAAAAACAACATAAGATTGATAGGTATAAACAAAAAGGAAGGTGACAACACAAATGATATCAAGAGGCTATTTACAGAAGTAATAGCTGAAAATTTCCCAAACATGAGAATGGAAACTGACATAGAGATCAGTGAAGCATATAGAACCCCAAATAACCATAACCAAAATAAAACTATGCCCAGACATATAATAATCAACATCCCAGAAATCCAACATAAGAACACAAGAATATTAAAAGCTGCTTGAGAGAAGAGACAGATCACCTATAAAGGAAAGTCTATCAGAATCATAGCACAACACAAACAATGAAGTCAAGAAGAGCATGGAGTGAAGTATTTCAGATCCTAAAGGAAAACAACTTCCAACACAGACTGATGTACCCTGAAAAACTGTCCTTCATAATGGGTGGAGAAATAAGATACTTCCATCATGAAGAACAGCTGAAGAACTGCAAAGAATACTGAAAGATATTCTAGACATACATAGGAAAAAACCACTAAGCAAGGCAAACAATTAAACAGAGGAGAAAGGTAAAAAATCAACAGCAGAAAGATAACTTGCCAAAAGTAAACCAATATACATCATTAATGTAAATGTCCTCAATTCACCAATTAAAAGAAACAGACTGGCAGAATGGATCAAGAAACAACATCTAACCATATGCTTCAAACAAGAAACCCATCTATCCCAAAAGTAAGCTCATAGACTAAAAGTCAAAGTATGGAAAATAATACTCCATGTAACAAGACCCCCCCCCAAAAAAAAAGCAGGAGTAGCTATTCTGTTTGCAGACAATGTGAACTTCAAACCAAGAATGATCCAAAGAGATAAGGCCACTACATACTAGTTAGGGGAAAACTTCAAGGGGAAGAGATAACAATCTTAGATGTATATGCACCAAATTTGGGAGCACCCAGCTATACAAAACAAATACTAACAGAAATGAAAAATCAAATAAGCAATAGCACAATTATAACAGGAGACCTTAATGCATCATTGACACAAAGGGACAGATCAACTAGACAGAAAATCAGCAAAGAAATAACAGAACTGAATTATACCTGTGAACAAATGGACTTAGTAGATGTATAGAGTGCTCCACCCAACAACAGAATATACATTCTTCTCAGCAGTACATGGGATGTTCTCTAAAATAGACCATATACTAGCCCACAGAACATGCTTAAGTAAATGCAAAAGAATTGAAATTATCCCATGCATGTTACTGGATCGCAGCACCAGAAAACTAGCAATTAATGACAAAATAAATGGCAAAAACCACACAAACACATGGATATTGAATAATTTGCTCCTGAGCAATCAGTGTGTCACAGAGGAAATTAAAGAAGAAATTAAACAATGTTTGCAGGCAAATGAAAATACAAATACATCTCATCAGAATCTGTGGGATGCAATGAAAGCTGTCCTCAGAGGAAAATTCATTGTGGTGAATCCTCACATCAGGAAAACAGAATGAACATAAATAAACAACCTGATGCTACACCTCAAACATGTAGAAAAAGAAGAGCAAGCCAAGTCCAAAGTCAAAAGAAGGGAGGAAACTATAAAGGTCAGAGCACAAATCAATGCAATAGAGACTAAGAAAACAATCCAAAGAATCAATGAATCAAAAAGTTGGTTGTTTGAAACAATAAATAAAATTGACAGGCCTCTAGCCAATCTTATTAAAAAAAAAGGGGGGTGAGAAAAAAAATCAAATTCGTGCAATAAGGAATGAAAAAGGTGAAATCACTACAGACCCTGTGGAAATACAGAAGATCATCAATACCTATTTTGAAAACCTCTACTCTCATAGGCTTAATAAAACAGAAGAAATGGACAGATTCCTAGAAACATGTGAATTACCAAAGCTGGGCCAAGAACATGTAAAACTGCTGAATAACCCAATTTCAGGGAACAAAAGTGAAAATGTAAGTCTTTACCAACAAAGAAAAGCTCAAGTCCAGATGGATTCACTGTGGAATTCTACAAGAAATTCAAAGATTTAATGCTGACAACTCCTCAAACTCTTTAATGAAATTGAAAGGGAAACAATTCTCCCTAACTCATTCCTGGAAGCAAACATTACTCTAATACCAAAACCTGAGAAAGAACCTACCAAAAAAGAAAACTACAAGCCAATCTCCCTAATGAACATAGATGCAAAAATTATCAATAAAATTTTGGCAAACAGAATGCAGCAAATCATCAAGAAGATTATACACCATGACCAAGTGGGATTCATCCCAGGACTATAGGGATGGTTCAACATATGCAAATCAATAAATATAACCCACCGTATCAACAGAGCCAAAAATAAGAACCATGTGATATTTCTATAGATGCAGAAAAAGCTTTTGATAAAGTCCAACATTTATTCATGATAAAAAACTTAGAGAAAATTGGAATAGATTTTTTTACCTCAATATGATAAAAGCCATCTATGACAACCCAACATCCAGCATCATATTAAATGGGCAAAAACTGAAAACCTTTACCCTAAAATTAGGAACAAGTCAAGGGTGTCCATTGTTACCACTCCTATTCCATATAGTGCTGGAAATACTATACAGAGCAATTAGATAAGAGAGAGAAATAAAAGGAGTAAGGATAGGAAAAGAAGAAGTTAAATTATCATTATTTGCAAATGACAGGATAGTCTACATAGAAGACCCCCAAAACTCCATTGAATGACTCCTAGGTATAATAAATAAATTCAGTAATGTAGCTGGATACAAAGTTCAATAGCATTCCTACACACTAACATTAAAACCACTGAGAGAGAAATAAGAGAAGCCATGTCCCTTACAATCACACCCAATAAAATGAAATATTTAGGAATTAATCTAACAAAAGAAGCAAAAGATCTATTCAGGGAAAATTGTAATACCCTGAAAAAAGAAATCAAAAAGACCTCAGAACATAGAAAGACATTCCTTGTTCATGGATAGGAAGAACAAACATTGTGAAAATGGCCATTCTTCCAAAATTTTTATACAGATTTAATGCAATTCCAATCAAAATACCACTAGCATACCTCACAGATCTAGAGAAATCACTCCTAAAATTCATCTGGAACCAGAGGAGACCTAGAATAGCAAAGGCAATTCTAAGCAGCAAAGGCAAGGCAGGAGGCATTACAATCCCTGACTTGAAGTTATACTACAAAGCTACTGTAATAAAATCACCATGGTAGTGGAATAAAAACAGACCTGAAGATCAATGGAATAGATTAGAAGATATAACTACAACTACAAACACACTAAGCTACCTTATCTTTGATAAAGGGGCTAAACACATCCACTGGAGGGAAGATAGTCTCTCCAATAAATGGTGCTGGAAAAACTGGCTCCCCATATGCCAAAAACTAAAACTGGATCCATGCTTATCACCATGTACTAAACTAAAGTCTAAATGGATAAAAGACCTAAATATTAAAACAGAAACACTAAATTTATTAAAAGACAAAGTAGGTAGAAATCTTGAAGATATAGGGGTATGTAGAGAATTCATGAACAAGAATCAAACTGCATGGGAAATGCTTCCCAGAATCAACAACTGGAATCTCAGCCTATTAAAGAGTTTTTGCATGTCGAAAGAAATCTCCAGCATAGCCAAAAGAAGACCCACAAATTGGAAAAAAATTTTAGTGAATGGTCCTTCAAACAAAGGACTTCTGTCTAGAACATATAAAGAATTAAAAAGAATGAGATCCCCAAAATTCAAAGACCCATTCCAAAAATGGGCATCTGAGATGAATACACAGTTTTCAGATAAAGAAATAAAAATGGCAAATAAATACATGAAGAATGTTCAGCATCATTGGTCATTAGAGAAATGCAAATTAAAACAACACAGAGGTTTCATCTCACTCAAGAAAGAATGGCCAGGATCAAGAAAACTGCCAACAACAAATGCTGGAGAGGCTTCAGGGAAAAGGAACTCTTGTGCTCTGTTGGTGGGAATGCAGAGTGGTGCAACCACTGTGGAGGTCAGTCTGGAGATTCCTCAAAAAACTGGGATTGTAGATCCCATTTGATACAGCTATTCCACTTCTGGGAATATTCCCAGAAGAACTGAAAACATCATACCACAGTGATATATGTGCATGCATGTTTAGAGCAGCACAATTTGTAATAGCCAGATCTTGGAAAAAATCTAAGTGCCCATCAACTGAAGAATGGATAAAAAGTTGTGGTACTTTTATACAGTGGAGTACTACTCAGTTACAAAAAAATGATCACATTGGGATATTTATAAGTAAATGGATGCAACTCAAAATCATACTCACAAGTGAAATAAATCAAACTCACATGTGTAAATACTGTATAGTCTTCCTAGTGTAAGAAATGGTAAGAGTACATAAGATACAAAACACTCAATAATCACAGTGAAAGGATAAGAATTTTCTTAAAGGGGAAAAATAATATCTCAGGGAAACTGAGGAAAAAGAAAATATGTCTAAAAGTATATAAACACACTTAGGATAGCTAAGGTGATTATGCTACAAATTCTATAAGTTCTTGGAACAAAACAGTTAACGTTCATAGGATTGGAACAATTGTGCATATTATTGTATAATGATCTGAGGAATTTTTGAAGATCATTATGTAAAGTATCAATTCTAGCTATACTCATACCACCTTGTTTAGAAGGCCTATATTGTCAGTGTTCTGGGATCTTTGCTATTGTTGTTTATATGTCTTTTTCATTTCATGTTTTTATAGGAATTTGTATTGTTTTGTCTTGGTTTGTTCTGTTTTTCCCTCTAATACAGAAAGGATAGGTATACATGTAGAGACTCATGCATGCATAGAACTTCTAAAAAGTTTATCAGAATCAATAATATAATGCATGATGAAATGTACAGCTACTTTGAAGACAAAGAGACACTACTTTGAAGAAAAAGAGACATGTATTTATTGATGATTCTGTAGTGTCATGATGTGAAATCTAGCAATATTATTATTCTTTGCTCAGAGTGATTTTAGGGGAGCACTATAATGTTGTTATTTGAAAAAAATTCCTATAGACATTATGAATTACTTCAGGAGACTGAGGTAGCTATAATAGCTCAATTAAAGTCACTCATGAAGAGGAAATTTCATAACTGCTTGAGAAGGTGTTGTGATTGTAGCAAGAGGGAGTATTTTGAAGAGGTATTTATATCATTTACTATAATAAATTTTTAAAAATTTTAAGACTTTATGTTTAAGCTGGGTATGGTGGCTCACATCTGTAATCCCAGAACTCAGTAGGCTGAGGCAGGAGGATTGTTGCGAGTTTGAGAGCAGCCTGGGCTACAAAGTGAGCTCAAGGCCAGCCTGAACTGCATAGTGAGACCCTCTCTCAAAAAGACAAAAAAAAACCTTTATGTTTTGTTCATGCCTTGTATATGGCACTAAAAATTATTCTCAAGGCAGTATTTTGCTTACATTTTCTCTATGGCTATTTTCTTTTTATTTGGCAATATTTAGATTTTGCCTATTAAAATTTCTAAATACTATGTAACATGTCACCTATATAGTTAATTCATTTGTATTATTTTTAGAAATTATTATAGAACAGGTGTTGAATTACAGCCTGAAGATAAAACTATGAAAAAGAAAATTGTGTCCCATATCTTAATGAAACTTCTAATCTGACAGAGGATGAGGAGTATTTAAATAAATGATAGAACTGAAAACAAATAGGTATAAATGGGAACACCTCATCATCATGCCCCTGTGCCACTTTGCTAGGGCTGCTATAGCAAAGAAACAAATACTGAGTGACTAAAACAACAGAAAAATTTTCTCACATTTTTGTAGGTTGGAAATCTAAAATAAAAGTGCTGGCAGGCCACTCTTCCTTACTGAGGGCTGTGTATGTCCCTCTCCTTGACCTGTAAAAGATACCATTTTCTCCCTGAGTCTTTATATTATCTCCCTTCTGTTTATGTTTGTGTCCAAATTTCTTCTTCTTATAAAAATACTAGTTATATTGAGATTATAGTAATCTCAGAGTCAGTAATGTGGTTGTCCATATATCTTTTCTTATTTTCAGAACTGTTGTAACTTTTCTGGTCTTCAGAACTTTTTATATTTGAAAATCAACATGTTGATTTCTATAAAACAATACTGATACTGGCTGATACTTTGATTAGGAATGCATTAAATTTATAGATCAGTTTGAGAAGAATTGACACCTTTTTATTTTTAAAGAGTAAAATTAAACAGAACAAAACAGATCATATGATAACAATGTAAGAGACACAGATCTCAGGGCTGGGGATTTAGCTCAGGGCATATGTGCCTGCCTTGCAAGCACATGGTAGTGAGTTCGATTCCCGGTACCAATAAAAAAAAAAAAGAAAGAAAGAAAGAAAGAAAGAAAGAAAGAAAGACACAGATTTCAAAGCAAGACAATCAGAGATCTTCATTGTCTATCATATTGTCTCTTGTTTTCTTCCAAATAGTCATCAATTTCTTCACATACAATAAATTCACACAAAACAAGACCCCCCAAACTTCATTGAATGACTCCTAGGTACAATAAATAAATTCAGTAATGCAGCTGGATACAAAGTCAACACTCAAAAATCAATAACATTCCTATACTCTAACAACAAAATCACTGAGAGAGAAATAAGAGAAGCCACACCCTTCACAGTAGCATCCAAAAAATGAAATACTTAGGAATCAACCAAACAAAAGAAGTAAAAGATCTATTCATGGAAAATTATGATACTCTGAAAAAAGAAACTGAAGAAGACCTCAAAAAATGGAACGACATTCATTGTTCATGGATAAGAATAAACATTGTGAAAATGGTTATTCTCTCATAATAGTTATACAGATTTAATGCAATCCCAATCAAAATACCATTAATATACCGCTCAGATCTAGAGAATTCACTCCTAAAATTCATATGAAGCCAAAAAAGACCTAGAATAGTACAGGCAATTCTGGTCAACAAAGGCATCACAATCCCTGACTTGAAAATATATTACAAAGCTACTGTAATGAAACCATCATGGTACTGGCAAAAAAAAACCTAGACCTGAATATCAATGGCATAGATTAAAACATACAGTCACAACCACAGACACACTCAGCTACCTCATCTTTATCAAAGGGTACAAACAAGTTCACTGGAAGAAAAATAGTCTTTCTAACAAATGGTGCTGAGAAAACTGGCTTTCCATATGCTTCAAATTAAAATTAGATCCATATCTATCATCTTGAACTAAACTAAAGTATAAATGAACCAAAGATCTAAATATTAAAGCAGAAACAGTAAATCTGCTGGAGGACAAATGAGGTAGATATCTTGCAGATATAGGGGTAAGTAGAGAGTTCATGATCAAAAATCAGTGTGTATAGAAATACTTCCCAGAAGCCACAACTGGGATCTCATCTTAATAAAAGGTTTTGCATGTCAAAAGAAATCTCCCACAGAGTGAAAGAAAACACATGAATTGGGAAAAAAATCTTAGTCAACTCTGCTTCAGGCAAAGGATTTCTGTCTAGAACATATAAGAATTTGAAAAGAGCAGGCCCCCAAAATTCAAAGACCTAATCCAAAAATGGGCATCTGAGATAAATACACACTTCTCAGATGAAGAAATACAAATGGCAAATATGTATCTGAAAAGCTGTTCAGCATCATTGGTTATTAGAGAAATGAAAATTAAAACACTGAGATTTCTTTTCACTCCAGAAAGAATGGCCAAGATGAATAAATCAAAGAATAACAAATGCTAGAGGGATGTGGGGAAAGGAATCTCTTCTCCAGTGTTGATGTGAGTATAGGCTAGTACAACCACTGTGGAAATCAGTATGGAGGTTCCTCAAAAAGCTAGGATCAGAAGTCTTAATTGACCAGCTTCTGGGAATTTTCCCAGAAAAATTAAAAATATCATACCACAATGATGCACACCCATTTTTATAGCAGCACAATTTGTAATAGCCAAATCTTCGAAACAACCCAAATATCCATCAACCAAGGAATGGATAAAAAGATGTGGTATTTTTATTCAGTGGGGTACTACTCAGTTACAGAGAAGGATTGCATTGAGATCTTCATATGTAAATGGATGAAATGAGATCATACTTAAAAGTGAAATAAATCAGACTCACATGTGTAAGTACTATATTGTCTTCCTAGTGTAAGAAACTGAAAGAGTAAATAAGATCCAAGATCTACAATAGGTGTAAAAGGTAAGAAACTGCTCAATGGAGAAAAATAACTGGGATAGGATAAGAAGAAAAAGAAGGGAAAGGAAAAAGATATAAATTTGCTTAAATATATGTAAAATAGCTAAGTATAACATTAATTCTAGTTTTTGAAAAGAAAAATTAATACTCATATGATTAGATCAATTTGCACATCTATATCTTTTAATCTAAGCAACTCTAGTAAAGATAACAGCATGCAATATTGCAACCATTGTTAAATTCCTATCATCTTGTTTTGAAAGCATTTATTTTTATTGTTTTGGAATTTTGTTGTTCTTGTAGTTGGTGTTTGTATGCCTCTTGTTTTTTATTTTTCTTTTTTGTGTTTTTATTCTCTCTTTAAAATAAAATTTAAAAAATTTAAAAAGATGCTAAAGATTAATTTTAGGAAAGTAATTTTCTTTAAGTATTTAATAAAAATAAT